>JAVIWB010001623.1:0-237738 GCA_031893035.1 Dermolepida albohirtum
CCATACCATAGCTGCACTCTAGCTTGCTACACACCAAAGTCCGAAATGAGGAATACAGTCCCCATGTCAGTGAAGTTTTTACAAGTTCGTATAAAAAATCCAAGGGTTTTGTATGCAGTAGACGCTGTAGCAGATAGGTGCTCGGCAAAGAATAGCTGGAAGTTCAAAAACAACACCCAAATCCCTTATCGAATCCCTATGCGAAACTAACACATTGTCAACGTAATATTCAGACTCATTCCTATTTAATTTCCATGTATAAGAGACAGAAAAACATTTACCAATGTTTAAGGAGAGAATTATTGTCGGTGCACCAAATAAAAATAAAATTTAAAGCATCTTGCAGGAGTCTGACGTCGTCTGTTGTTGTTATTCTGCGATAAATTTTTAAATCGTCGGCGTAGGCTAGTACTGGGCACTCAACTGTGGTAATGTCATTGATGAAAAGGATAAATAAAAGTGGTCTGAGATTTCACAAGATTACTAAATATTAATTGTTGTTTTTTCAAAATAAAGACCGTTATTTAGTAGCGTTTGTTATTTAAATTTAATTCAAAACAATATTGCGTTTAATATGCGATGAAACTACGAAAAGGATGCATTCACACTAGTCAATAACTGTCCAATTTTTATTGACCGCTCCTGTATGTATCAAAACAATGTCTGTAAGTATGAACCAAGATTTATTAATCATTTTTTTACGAGATTTATGCAGGTTTTTATATCAATTTCTATTAGGTTTATTTGCGTTTTTAAACATCATTTGTTAATCAAAAATACTCAATAATATTTGTAGTAAGAATGTCTCTTCCTATATTACCAACGTAAACTAAATGTTTTTAAAACATTTACTTTATATTGTGGTCCCCAAGTGGCGCTAGGCGCATACTTTTGTAAGAAGATACAATTTTGGAAGAGGTAATGATTCATTACATTTTACATCGAATGATACATCATTACTAATGATGTATAAATTGATTTGAATAACTTTTCTTATATAATTCTTTAGTTAAAATGCAAAATCATAATAAATGAAAATATAGTTTAAACGACAATAAATAACCATATTTTACAGTGTAAGAAAGATATATAAACTCGAAAAATACAGTACAGGCAGTGCTCACTTAACCTGCATAACGTATACAGAAATTGTGCGTTAAGCGTCCAACGATTTTCACTGAATATCAAAACATGGTGCCCTTTTTTCATCACTTCTGTTACGGAAGAGATTTTAAGAAGAAATTTGTAATTTTGTGAAGCGTTATTATAAAATTCTAGATTATATATGTGAATCTATCCCTGGTAAACTTGTATCAGCGTTTTATAACATTTTTATGTTTATTCAAGGAAGAATTTGATGCTCCGAGAACATTCTAGCGTTATAGGCCACCATCTCAATTTGAAAAACACTTGTAAGTTTTGCGAAAAAATATTTTAGGTAAAAATTTCTTATTTCTCTAGTTTTACTTCATTTTCCACACAATTACATAAAAGTAGTTTCAATTTTATACTAATTAATTCCATGTTTCGACTTTTCTGGGTTAACAAAACTCAATTTCTATTTAGAAGATATCCCAGCTTGTTCGGTATTTAATCTAAAAATATAGACTTCCATTTTTATCTGAGTTATTTCGTATATTAATACGTTGGGTCTTATTAATGTAGTTCTTCGAACCTAATTTATGTTACCTCAGTTTTATATTATGTGATGTATCAAATGTTTATTTTTCGAGAAGTTTTACATCTTTTCCATTCGATATCCCAATTGCTTTTCATATAATGCTATCGATTTATGTAAAAGTAACCTAGATCAGTTTCTATTTTCTTTTTTTTAAGTATTTTGTGTATAATATCTTGTATCATTACTTTGAATCATCTTGGCTTAAACGTACAGTCATTGTACATTGATTACTTGCATTTTATACTTCAAAAATAGGTTTCGTAAAAATTCCCTTTGTTTCTCTTTCCTAAAAACCACTTTTAAAACACATTCACGTCATAACAACAAAGACACAATTAAAAGAATGAAAAAAACAGCGTCTTCTGATTTAAGGAATTACTCCAACCAGTAACGCTGCAAAAATGCATTTTTGTGTAATGTTGGTACTTACTTAAGTAGTAATACAATGTTATAAATTAAGAACTGACTCTTCCGAATGAATGATGTGCAATATTTACTAAATGATAGGTTAGATTAACTCGATTAAATGTAAATGTGTATTTGTGATGTCGTTAAGTGATTATTCGAGTTCCATAATTCGCTGGGTAGCAGGAGAATCAGATGAGAGGCGAACGAATAGCTTGCGTCATGCCAGCGACACGAAGATGCTTCGTGAAGGCGGATTGTTAACTACAACGTGTGTAAATAAGTTTATAAAACGTTTTTTAACGTTGGAATATAGAGGAAATATAATTTATAATCGCACCTATCCAGCCTTTTCGGTGAGATTGAACTCGGAGGTCTGTTCAACCTCCGAGTAAATTATGTTACAAAATTAAATAAAGCACAAGCTACTAATATCAAATCACCCCTTATTTTTGTGTTCAACATTAGTGGTTGTTGTATAATTTTTCTGTTACATAAAAGCAATGTTAACACAAGCATTAGCAGTATGGGCTTTATTTAATTTTGCAAAATAATTTAAATTACTACTTTCCTATAATATAAATACTACTGTGGGCAAAAAATCGTAAGACTTTTTAATTTAAATTCCGCGCGAAAACCCATTCGTCAAAATATTTGTTTTCTAGGTTGGTATGACTGTCAGTGACATCTGTGCCAAATGTCACATCAAAATAATCATTAGTGTTTAGTATACGCTTGTCTTTCTGAAGTACAAAAAGTGCATTCGGCGATTTTTACAATGAGTGAAATTATTCAACAAAGAAGTTCCATTAAATTTTGTGTACGGAATCAAATTTCTGGTGCCGAAACGTTCAGAATGTTGCAAAAAGCCTTCGGTGATAATTGTTTGTTGCGAGCAAGTGTTTTTGATTGGTACAAATTATTCAAAGAGGGTCGAGAACGCGTTGATGACGAACCACGTCCAGGACGGCCATCAACATCAACTGATGATCAACACGTCGATAGAATCAAGGAATTGGTGCTTGAGAATCGACGATTAATAGTCAGAGACCTTACTGGCATCGTTGGAATATCGGAAGTATCAGTGAAAACCATTTTGAAAGATCATTTGGGCCTAAGAAAAGTGAAAGCACGATTTGTTCCAAAATCACTCAATTTTTTCGAAAAACAGCGTCGCGTTGACGTCTGTGAAACAATGCTTTCCGACTATCAAGACAAAATGAAAGGCATCATAACTGGAGATGAGACTTGGATCTACGCTTATGACCCGGAAACAGACGATCAATCGGCCGAATATCGTATCAACGGTGAGCCGAAGCCCAAAAAACCACGTCAAAGCAAGTCAAAAATCAAGGTTATGTTGACAGTTTTCTTCGATTATCGAGGTGTGGTGCACTCCGAATTCTTTCCGACCGGCCAAACTGTCAACAAAGAATACTATTTGAGTGTTATGCGTCGTTTGCGCAATGCTATTCGTAAAAAGAGGCCAGAATAATGGGTCGACAACTCTTGGTTTTTGTACCACGATAATGCACCGTCGCATATTGCATTAATTCTTCCTGAGTTTTTCGCAAAATTTTCAACCAATATCGTGCCGCAACCACCGTATTCGCCTGATTTAGCTCCGTGTTTTTCTGGCTATCCACCAAACTCAAACGACCGCTCCGGGGAAACCGTTTTGACTCAATTGAAGACATTAAACGTGAATCGCTACGCGCATTGAAGGCTATTCCTGAAATTGACTTTAACAACTGTTTCGAGAATTGGAAGAAACGTTGGCACAAGTGTATTGGGCCCAGGGGGATTACTTTGAGGGGGACGAAATAGATTTGGAAGAATAAATTAGGAATTTAAAAATTATGAACAAAGTCTTACTATTTTCTGCCCACGGTAGTATAACAAAAAAATAAAAGGTTGTTCGAGAAGTAAATTAACCTTTGGTTAATTTGATATGCACCCATCAGATATCATCGACTGGAGATAGTTTTTGTAATAAACATAAGAAAGCAAAACTGATTTAGAAATTGTTTTAAAATCTTAGTTATCAACACCAATCTCAGCCTGCATTAATTCTACTGCATAAATGATTGGTCATCATTCGCTAAGAAGAGTCAGATAAATGGACCACAACTCAAACAAAATCTACATACATCCTTCAAAACAACGCCGTACTATTCAACTTATTAAATTTCCACTTCTGATGGTCGGTCTTCTTACAAAAGTCAATGATCAAACCCGCAGAATCCTGTATGCCCTCGCTACTCAGGCATTTTTTAAACGACGGATTGTACAACGTCCTATTGTGCGTAAAATAAATCCAATACTGCTCTCGCTTGTGGCTGTGGCACTCCGTTAGTTGCACGTTCAGGTTGGAAGTGGCTTCGGCGCAGAAGGCCTCCTTTCTCAGCTCGCCCTTGGCACTCAGAGTGAAAGTCTGAGAGATGGCAGAAAAGGGATGACAGGGGTACAGACCTAACGGTCCCACTTTGTTATCGGAAAGCTGCAGGTCGTCCAGGCACATGTTGTATTTGTTCCGGACCTGTCCGTACGCGTAATAATTTTCGTCCGGGATGAACTTTTCCGGGTAGATGTTGTTCAGGAACCACTTGAAGCTCTTACACCGCAACTTCTTCCGGAGCTGACGCCGATGCGTTAAATCCCCTATGATTGGATTGTTCTCCAGGGTCGGCTGGTACATGAAAAATAACCTCTTGTAATCGTCCATCCAGACGTGAGCTAATCTGGCAGTGTTTATTCCGTGAGTATCTTTATTTTCTGGGAAGGTGTACGGATGAAACGCTCGGAAGATGTGGCCAACTCTGGAGCAGGGTATCTAAAACAAGAAATTAATTAAGAATCTGAGATTTTAACACGGTATTTGTGAAGGAATGTACAAGTTATAAAGTGGAACAGAAAAACAATTATCGATCTCTGTTATGTTATTAAACAAGTTCTATCTAGCGTATAGTTTTTTTGTACAGCCATCTGGCTTAAGTAAATTTATTTGCCATAGTCTGTGCAAAGTGAAAACACTATAACCTTTATTTCGTCGCTTAACATTTGTATGTTGGGTAATTCTCTTGTCCAATTATTTTTAAAGATTAATCATTTAATATTATACAGTGTATTTGGTTTTTGACGGTGAATGTCTGGTACGAATTTGTGTCTGTGCGAGTTTTATCGTGGATTCAGGTGTGAAGCTGTGTCAACAATAATTAAAACCGTATAAAAATAGGTCTTTTGTATATTCGACGTGAGATAAAAGCTCTCTAAACGATTCAACATACCTATGAATGTCTTTATTTTGGTTTTATAATAAATTGGTCGACATTGGTAGGTCCGTTTCAGTTTTCTTTTGTTTGTATTGTTATTTACGCTCTCCTTTGCCACCTGCAAATTGGAGTATTGCTTGTTTTGTCGAATATTGGTATAAGACGACGTTTGAAGATTCTTCAATACTGCGGCCTCCCTACAAAATCCTTATTAATTTTTTGTGCTCCCATCCCTGAAAAGTTCCAGGCCGAGTGGAATTCCCAAACGAGAGCAACGAACTGGGGTTTTATTTATACGATTTTTTTCTGTGTTGGATGACGTCGCAGACTATTTTGATATGTAAGCAAGACCAGAAGCAAATGCACAAGGTATAAGGCTTTTGATGAAACAAGTAAGGTTATTGCTTGTCGACACATATAAAAACAGCATGCACATAGGTTTTTAACCTGTAGGGATTTCAGGATAGGTTTCGATTGTTTTTTTTTCGGAATTTACAATGCTAAAAACAGAATCGCGATAAAGAATATCCTAATAATGAATTTTAGAATATAAATTTGCAATGGAGATGATTAAAATCCTTTGTAGCGTAGTTTCTTTACTTCAAGGATGTGTCTACATGTAGCTGCATTAATTCAATGCTTTTAAACGCAAAATTAACGTTAATAATACGACATAGAAGAAAAAATAGAAAACATTGGACTAAGTTCAGAGTCCTGAAGTACCCCGTCCTTCAGTTATCGATTTGAATTTTTATTACTTGTTTAAAGCTATCCACGCGTTGGTACCTCCAAGATTAAGATTTTAAAAAAACCAAACGTTGAAAGAAAAATAATCTGGAGAAAATATTGAAACCAATTCATTTGTCTGTCTCCAACTTAGTGTGTTTTTCGCAGCTTGTGTCTTATACTCTCGACGTCTAGGATCAAGTAGATGTCATATACGCGGATCTGGCCAAGACTTTTGATCGTAATGGCCACGATATTCTTCTTCGTAAATTAAAATCCCTTTCTATTTAATTAATTATTAAAAATTAATGAAGTAATTGTGAAATTCTATCACTAAAGTTACATAATTAGAACGTTGCATTAAATAACGAACATCCTACAGCATTCTTTGATTAAAAAAACAGATAGACTCGGACAGCTATAAAAATTGAAGTGGGTTTTATACGATCTATTGTATTTGGTAATCTTTTCAAGTGATTTCTGTTTTGCAGCGTGTAATATAAAATTTAATGTTGAGAAAAGTTCACGAGGGTCGATTTGAATGAAATATTCTTTAAAATAGTTTATCCAAGAGTAGATTTCGTCAACGATTTTTGATTTTCTTTTATTTTAATAGTAATGATTATTTGGTCATTGGAAACAATTACATTATTAGAGAAGTCGGTCGCGAAAACATGAAATCTATTCATTTTGATGCATAATCTTATACCGGATGTCCAACGAGATGATTACCACAGCTTAAGAATGTGTTACTGAAGCAATTTCAAGCTAAAAATGTCTAATCAACATATACCCAAAATTCTATCGTAACTTAGCTACAAGCATTTGTAGAAACACAAGCGAATTCCAATTAAGTTATAAAATACAAATATGCTGACGATTCCAAAAACAATTCCATAGGTTTCCACGATCCCAATCACTGTTAATACACTCTCCTTTCATGGTTGCAATAACTGCATTATTACCACCAGAGTACATTCCTCGGTAAAACAAAACACTCACCGTTTCCAGTCTTCCACCGCATTGCCATATCCTAAACGACATCTCCAGATTCTCGCCACCCCAGCCGTCCATTTGCTCGTCGTATGAGCCGATTTCCCAGAAGTACTCCCTATCTATCGCGAACAAGCCGCCGGCCATGGTCGGCGACCTCACAGGACCCAGTCTCTCTTTGGCCTCCTCGTCTTGCACTTTGATCCAGGTGAAGTGACCCGACCAGGAGAACCCGCCAACCTCGAAGGAGTCACCTGTCGAAAGTACGAAAAAAGAGAGCCTACAGACGTGAATGTTCCACTTAAAAGATCAGTAATTCGTTTTACATAGAAGTTAACGCTTTTTTCGCGACAAATAGAAATTGGTGAAAGTATTGGGTTGGCAACTAAGTACTTTCGGTTTTGTAGTATAAAAAAACACTTTTTTTTTAAACAAAGAATAGTTTTTAATCAATTATATATTTTTCATTTTGCTCAATGACCTTTTGCCATCTTTCTTTCAGCTGCATGATTCCGCGCTCATAAAATTTCTGGTCCTTATCAGCAAAAAACTGAACCGGGTGCGAGTGAAGGTCATCGTCATTTGTGAAAGTTTTACCATTCAAAGAATTCTGCAAACTTCGAAATAAATGGTAATCAGATGGTGCTAGATCAGGGCTGTATGGGGGATGTGGCATCACTTCCCAGCCAAGCTCCAATAGTTTTCCACGAGTTGCCAAAAATGTGTGAGGCCTTGCATTATCTTGGTGGAAAACTACACCTTTTCGATTTGACAATTCTGGCCGTTTTTCTTTGATTGCTTCATCCAGTTTTATTAATTGTTGACAGTAAACATCAGAATTGATCGTTTGGTTCCTTGGGAGCAGCTCAAAAAACACAACACCTTTGTAATCCCACCAAACTGACAGCATGATCTTTTTTGGATGATATTCAGCTTTCGATGTGGTTTGAGCTGGTTTATCGTGTTTGCTCCATGATCGTTTTCGAACTATGTTACTGTACAGGACCCATTTTTCATCACCAGCGATGATTCTTTTTAAGAAAGGATCGGTTTCATTTCGTCTAAGGTGCATATCGCAAAAGTTGATTCTTTGTGTTAACTGAATTTCTTTCAATTCGTGAGGTACCCAAATATCAAGCTTCTTAACTAGCCCAAGACATTTTAAATGTTTTTCAATTGTGTGCGATACATGTAGCCTCTCCGCAACCTCTCGAACAGTTATATGACGATCCTCTTCAATTATGACTTTGATTTGGTCATCATCAACTTCAGTAGGCCGACCAGAACGTTGCTCATCTTTGAGGGAAAATTCTCCAGAACGGAAATTTTTATACCAATTCTGACACGTGCGCTCTGTTAAGCAATTAGCACCATAAACTTCACATATCTTTTTGTGAGCCGCAGCAGCTTTCTTTCCTTTACGGATATAAAATAGTAAAATATGTCGAAAATGTTCGTTTCTGCACTCCATTTAAAATTAACCCACAACTAATAGCTTTAATAACAATCACGCACTACTTGCTTCTGAAGTTACGTCAATGTGACTAGTATCACGCGACAAACGGTAAAGTACAGCACTAACATACGTTATGCAAAAAATAAAGCAACGCTCTCTATCAGTAAAAACCGAAAGTACTTAGTTGCCAACCCAATATATTGGACAAACGGGCGTTGTGAATAATATTTTGATTGTTAATTTTAGTGGAGAGGGGTTTTGTTAACTTTTAGTGATTAATTGAGTCACTAAAAGTTAATAAAACTCCTTTCCACAATAATTTTCATATTCTGTATATGTATTTGGACAATTAAGTTGTCATCATCAGCAAATAATTAATAGAGATTACGAAAATTATTGCGGAAAGAGGTTTTATTAACCTTTAGTGGCTCAGTATTTTGATGGTTAAGGTTAGTTTTCATAAAATTAGTTAAATAATCAGTAATCAACAGTCAGGGATTCACAGGACTTGGATAACAAAAAAATAAACCAAAAAAAAAAGAGTGGAATCAATCCTAAAACAACAGCTTCTAAATACCTTAATTATTTACTGTGAAAACGTTGGTGGTGAGAAAAAAAAAGTTTGAACGCATAGAATAATACGAAGTGAAAGCTTAAGTAAGTTTTTATAATCAGCAACGGTTGCGAAAACCTACGAACTTTTAAAATTACTTTAAGACAAAGTTGAAGGCATAATTACTTAAAAGAAAGAACATTATAAGAAATAGGAACCCAAAGAAAATTACAATCAATAGAATTGTGTTCAAACTTTACTTGCAAGAAAATCGAAGGTCCATCTTCTTACCACTAAACCACATTTTGATGTAACAAAGTATTAGATCAATATTATCGCTTTTGTGACGAAATCGACGTCACATTTCGTCATTTATTCGAGACAATGAAGACAAACAATAATTACTTACCGTTCGTGGCGTAAGCTAAAGTGTTCGCTTCGATCACATCGATTATAGGAACCAAGACAGCCGTCCTCTCCTGTTCTATCCTGGCCAAAAGCGGCTCCAACCATCCGTCGATGGCTTCGCAGTGAGCGTCCAGAAACACCATGGCATTTCCGCTGGCCGTCCTGGCACCTTGCAATCTGGCCCTGATCAACCCCATGCGGTGTTTCAGACGTATCAGTTTCACGTCGTAATTGGTCAGTCTCGTGTTGATGTAGTGCTGCAGCAGACCTTGGACGTCGGCTGAAATAGGGAAAAGGGAGCCTCGGTGTAACTGAAAATCGAGTAAAAACGAAATCTAACCTACCGTCCGTACTGCAATCGTCGACCAATATTACTTCTTTTAATAGATGACCGGGAGATTTTAAAATTACGCTCCAGACAGTCCTCAATATAACGCTTAATAATTCGTTATAGAAGATGATGATGACGGAGGCGTTAATGTTTGGGTTATAAGTAAATTCTTTGCACCTAAATAAGAATTAGATGATTAATTCATTATATAGAATGTTGTAAGAATTGTAATATTATAATAAAACTGTATTTTACACAAAGCTGGAAGTTTATAATATCATATAACAGGTTGTTGTTATTCTCACAATTAATTTATCAAAATTTTGTTTCATTTATTACAATTCACAGTGATTTTACGCAGTTTATACACTGCTGAAGCAATATTGTAATCAGTTATAATGTTGTAGGAGTAAAACATCCTAGCTACGAAATAATAAAAGTTGAACAATCAGATTTTCAAGAAACAGAATGAAGAAATTTTTGGAATCTCTGTATATAGTTGTACATTAGTTTCAAGATTACGTAAACTATTTAAGTGAATGATTTTTGTTTTTTTTTTACCAGGTCATTATAAAGAAGTGTAGTCTCAAGTAAAACGAAGCATTTTTTTCTTTATCGTGGACAATACAATCTGCAACTAAAGCAATATACTTACTTTTTATGTCTATAATCTTTTAAGGTCCTATTTAAAGGCATTCTATCACTCAATACAGTATTTAACGCTAAGTGTTTCAACGCTTCATCTCCTTTTTCCCTATCACTCCCTGACAAGTAAGCAGGTTCCCCTAAATTCCCAAAATTCGGTATTATACCAGCTTCATAACGCCTTATTTTATCTTCGAAGACCTGCAATTCTGGAGGATATCGGACTTCCTTACTACTGTAAAGGCTTTTAATATAAATAACAATGCAACCGAATATTATCAGGCACACAATCAATTTTATCCGTGTCCTCTTTACGCAACGGTTCTTCATTTCTCTTGTACTCTATAACGGGATTTCTTCTATATCATTAGCATTTACTCATCATCATTATTGAGCAATTAATCATTTTTCACCTAATTAGAAATTTATATGAGCGCATTATTGCAATATTTGGGAAGTTTGCGTCACTTATTTAATACTGTTTTGCGTTAAGTAATGGATAATTTTGAAACTATATTATTGTTTACGTGTCTTATGTTTACTGCTGTAAATTTTAGAAATATTAGAGGTTATGTGAGTTTTGACATCCGTCGTAGTACCTTAGATTATTATAAGATGGCGCTAGATGCTCGAAAATTTAAAAAATATTATAAACTAGAATTTATTTACGTAAGTTTAAAGTTCATTAAATTATACGTGGGTGTATATGATTAATCATTTAAATTATATTTTATTATTACATTAGTAATATTATTACGTAATGTATTTTTTTACATAAATGTAAATAGAAAATTTAAAATTAATTTTAAATTATATTTTCACGTGTTTAAATTGTTTACTTCGTCGCCCTACTTTCAAGTCCATGTGCTTTTAAAGCATGCGTATAACGGTGAAATACAAAAAATTTAATGGCGGACTGTTTGTAATTTATGTTAATGTACGCGTTTTTAAATGGAGATTTAAACGACTTTTGCGGTTTGTAACAATGACTTTCTGTGCCTCTAATAATACTGTGCGTTGTGTCTTTCGAATACGTTTATCGATTTTAAGTGATAACCATGATTATTCAGATACCGGTAAGACAAAATTTCTTTGTTCTCATTCACCTTTTGTGCATTAAGTTTGTTTTGTTTATATGCCTTTGTTTACTGTTTTTATGAGTGTATTTCTTACGCGAGTTGTTTGTTAACCATCACAGCATTACCAGTTTGAATATAATAGTCTTTTTGTAAAACTTTTTAAGTCATAATAGTGTTAGAAAAGAATACCTTGTACTGGTTTTATTGTACCTACTTAAATGGGTGATTAATTTAAACTAAAGTAACAGGATTGTTTGCTAAATTTGCTACGATTTAAAAGCGATTAATTTCACAAGGTATTCGGTAAAAATATCAGTTTTTACTCAAGATTTGCATGCTATAAAAACAAGCCTACAATATGCAATATTGCTAAATAAAAATATTGAAAACTAGTGAATAGAAGGGAAACATTTTGAAAGGGATTAATTTTGATTTGATGATTATACGTTAGGCACGAGTCAACGCTGTCCATATTAAATAATGTATGTTTTTCGTGCAGATTTACTGCAAATAAAATTAATTTACTTCTATAAGTCCTACAATTTATTTTCAAATTCAAATATATAATCAATTTTTATTATAATCCATCATTTACTGACGTATTTTTATTAGTGTAATGCAAATAGATTGTACAGTACTATTTTTAAGGTCATTGATATTCTGAGATGTCCATGGTGCTTGTTATTTTCTATAAGAAGTTATATAGATTCGATTTCTGTCGTCATACGAATTTGATGTGTACAATGTGTGACCATTATTTTATTGCAAATAACCGATTTCTAACAAAATTAGTTAGATGAACAGTTATTAAAGAATATATGGATTGATTAATTTAAGTTTGGAGTTATGTACATAGGTAGATTTGATGGAAACTTCGAGTCTGTTTTCTTGTTTTCATTCCGATTTTTTTAAAAGATCTAATGCTTTTCAATTCCTTGTCTTAGAATAAGGAGTGATTCAAATATCCCGCTAGAACGCGAAACAGCTTAAAAATGTAACTTACCATCAGTTGTGAATGTAGTAGTTTGTCAACAATATTAATCTTTTTCTTTAATATATAAAAATAAATGAAAAAAAATTTATTTTAATGGAAGTATGATTGTACAAACATTACTTTTTCGATTAATATGTACATCCTATCCAAAATTAAGATTAAATATTATTAAAATATATTTCATGAAATTTTCTTTTCAATAGAAAAGTAATATATATATGTACATACACTACAGGCCATAAGTGAGGGATCACTTATCATAAATAACAAAACACTTGTATTTCAGACACATCCCTTAGACTTTTACCTGTTTTGGTGAGAATAATTGAAATAACAGTTGTAAATGTAATTCTGAGAAGGATTATTCGGATTATTATTATAAATTAGATAAATATATTTGTTTCTGAAAAATATTGTAAATCCTTTTAATAGTTTTATGGCGCCTATTTAATAGAAATATTTTATGTACCCCAATAAATTTAATAGGGTTTACAACGCAATATTATTATAATGGTATTAGGAATTCATAGTAAACTATTTAGCAATTTAAAAATTAGTTTTCGTGCAGCATTTGTCCGAGTAAGTTGCAATACGAGTATTTGAGAACAGACGTAAAAGTAACTTATAAAAATGCCGAAAAGAAAGGAACTTAGCGCAGAAACTCGTAGTTCTATAATAACGCTACATGGTGAAAAATTTTCACTGCGGCAAATAGCCCAAAAGTTAAATTTATCTTATCACGCGGTGCAAGGAACAGTGAAACGATATTCACAAAGTGGATCATTACAACCAATAAAACGTTGCGTAAGGCCAAGGGTAACTACCAGACAAGAGGATTTGCGCCTAAAAATACTATGAAAACGAAATAGGCACCTCACAGCTCCTCAGCTTCGAGCAGAGCTGAATGAAGGCCGTCGAAAGCCGGTGTCACTGACTACTGTAAAACGATGTTTGACAAAGGCGGGACTACATGGGCGTATTGCAGCTCGAAAACAATTATTGAATCCACGAAATCGTAAAAAACAGTTACAATGGGCCCAGGACCATCAACACTGGCACATGGAAATGTGGAAGCAGGTGTTATGGACAGATGAGTCAAAGTTCCAAGTGTGTGGTAGTAATCGACGAGTTTTCGTTCGAAGACAAGTGGGGGAAAGGATGTTACCCGAATGTGTAGTGCCAACTGTTAAACACGGGGGAGGTTCTGTGCTTGTTTGGGGATCCTTTTCCTTTGATGATGTCGGAGATTTGTACCGCATTGAAGGCATTTTAAAAAAAGAGCGGTACCTGAAGATTTTGGAGGAACATGCAATTCCGTCTGGATTAAGGTTAATTGGTGAAGGTTTTCACTTACAACAAGATAATCATCCCAAACACACTTCCCAACTTTGTAAAAACTATGTGAATCAAAAAGAGGAGGAAGGGGTGCTGATTAAATATGATTTGGCCACCACAATCACCCGATCTCAACCATATCGAATTGGTGTGGGATGAATTAGATAGAAACGTGAGAGAAAGCTGTCCACAATCGCCGAAACAGCTTTGGGAGCAACTTACAAGGGCGTGGAATAATTTACCAATGGATACGCTCCAGAAACTTGCATCGCGGTTGCCTAATATTTGTAAAGAAATCATTAAGCGCAGAGGTGGATACTTCGACGAAAGTCGAATATGGTAAGAAATTCTACAGAATATGTTGAAATTATTTTATTTTATAAGGAAAACTGTTCATTTGTCTCGTAGATATAGTTTTGTAGAAATATACGTTTTGCTTCACTAAGCGTGCATGTTTTTTTTTAAATTTCATCTACTGATCCCTCACTTATTGCCTGTAGTGTATATATTTGTAAGTCATAAATTATTGATATTCATATCAAATTTATTTGTGAAATTCAAGATAAAATGTAAATTACTGTTAGAATTTATTATAAAACTCCATCAAAAATACAACAAAGATTATAAATATAGAAACATTAGCAGTGCAACTAATCGGATTCAATTGTGCTTGACAATAAATCACTTTCATTGTCACTGTTTCCAACATAAATAATAAATGGTTCCACAATATCGTCCATTAACCCATCTAAGTCCCACATTCTTTTTTCTACTTTAATCACATGGTTGATACAATTGTTCCAGTTATCTATTGTAACATTTGTAATTCCTTCCATCAAAAGTACTCGTACATGTGACATTTGAATGTAGTATTTTTTGAAGCAACTTCATTTCTTATTTGTGCCCAAATCATTTCAATTGAATTGAGTTCACAGTGATATGGTGGTAACCGCAATACAGTTTTATTTGCAACAGCTGCCATTTTGATCAGTTATTGGGTTGGTAACTAAGTACTTTCGGTTTTGTAATATAAAATAAAACACTTTTTTTTAAACAAAGAATAGCTTTTAATCAATTATATATTTTCCATTTTGCTCAATGACCTTTTGCCATCTTTCTTTCAGCTGCATGATTCCGCGCTCATAAAATTTCTGGTCATTATCAGCAAAAAACTGAACCAGGTGCGAGTGAAGGTCATCGTCATTTGTGAAAGTTTTACCATTCAAAGAATTCTGCAAACTTCGAAATAAATGGTAATCAGATGGTGCTAGATCAGGGCTGTATGGGGGATGTGGCATCACTTCCCAGCCAAGCTCCAATAGTTTCCCACGAGTTGCAAGATGTGTGAGGCCTTGCATTATCTTGGTGGAAAACTACACCTTTCCGATTTGACAATTCTGGCCGTTTTTCTTTGGTTGTTTCATCCAGTTTTATTAATTGTTGACAGTAAACAACAGAATTTATCGTTTGGTTCCTTGGAAGCAGCTCAAAGAAACACAACACCTTTGTAATCTCACCAAACTGACAGCATGATCTTTTTTGGATGCAATTCAGCTTTCGATGTGGTTTGAGCTGGTTTATCGTGTTTGCTCCATGATCGTTTTCGAACTATGTTACTGTAGAGAACCCATTTTTCATCACCAGTGATGATTCTTTTTAAGAAAGGGTCGGTTTCATTTCGTCTAAGGTGCATATCGCAAAAGTTGATTCTTTGTGTTAAATGAATTTCTTTCAATTCGTGAGGTACCCAAATATCAAGCTTCTTAACTAGCCCAAGACATTTTAAATGTTTTTCAATTGTTGTGTGCGATACATGTAGCTTCTCCGCAACCTCTCGAACAGTTATATGATGATCCTCTTCAATTATGACTTTGATTTGGTCATCATCAACTTCAGTAGGCCGACCAGAACGTTGCTCATCTTTGAGGGAAAAATCTCCAGAACGGAATTTTTTATACCAATTCTGACACGTGCGCTCTGTTAAGCAATTAGCACCATAAACTTCACATATCTTTTTGTGAGCCGCAGCAGCTTTCTTTCCTTTACGGAAATAAAATAGTAAAATATGTCGAAAATGTTCGTTTCTGCACTCCATTTAAAATTAACCCACAACTAATAGCTTTAATAAAAATCACGCACTACTTGCTTCTGAAGTTACGTCAATGTGACGTAACTTCACTTCGACAAACGGTAAAGTACAGCACTAACATACGTTATACAAAAAATAAAGCAACGCTCTCTATCAGTAAAAACCGAAAGTACTTAGTTTGCTAACCCAATATTTCTTATAATATATTGTTATAGAAGTGATACCTACAACTTATTTAGCGTTTCAGATATGTTCGTTACAATTGCTGTCGTTCCCATTTGTGGAGTTTGCAGCGTTAACATTTTATATATATTCAGAACTGTTTGTTTTTCTTCATGCGTCAGGTGTCCCAGTCGCTTACGCTTTCTGGGTGGTGATACTAACTGTTTGCTAGAATTTTGGTGATCACTCAGCACTCATTTATCCATATTAAACTTGTACAAGAACCAATGAAATCTTTTAAAAATGTGTGCTATTTTGGCTCAATATTTGAATAATTCCTTTTTTTTCTGAGACAAGGTAACCAACGTAAAATGTGGTGTTTTTGAAAAGTATTACTACATAAAGATGTTTTTGCCATTTTCGAAATTTTTATGCAGCTTCTGTGCTTAGAATTTTATTATAATTAAATGATCCACCCATCATTTGAAAATGTGATCTGAGTTCTAAATAGAAACGGAAGGGGTTACAAAACACGTTAGCTGGGAGTGGTTATTTCTAAAAATTATCCACCAGTAAGTATACGGAAGAAATATTAATCAAATTGAATAACTGACTTTATGAGGCAGTTTTTGCGATTGGCAAACGTTAAAATAGGAATTTATAATGACGTAGACACTTTTAGATCTGTTTACGTTTTTTAATAACTTCTATGTGCGTCAATGAAACATTACAAGTGCATAAAATTCAGATGTTTTTATATTTAGTTTCTATACTAGTTGGGTCGAGCATTTACGGTGCAACCCTTGTATATCGACAAAGTAATTAGAAAAATAAAATGTTATTTTTTCGTCAATTTAAAACTCGATTTATTTGAACAAGCAAATGCTTATTTTCCCCCCTAGCATCGCCAGCACTCCTCGACTATACATTTTACACGAACCTCTTCATCGAAGTGAAGGGGTTTTCAGTCTCATTTATCTGAAATGAAACAAGTTTTTTAGTTGTCGTGTCTTTGAGCGGCCCCGTCCAATAGTGAACGCATATTTTTATTTTTCTTTCGTCATAAATGGGGCAACATCGACTAGCTCTACGTGAACTCTATTAGCTAATGGAAGTCTCAGTGGGAGCATCGGAACACGCGAATCGGTCAACTTATGACCGCACCCCTTAAAACAAAACCTTGTTTCACGAAGCGAGTGTAAAAATCTAAATCTTGAAAATGGACGTAATTAGGTTATGGTAGTTCTTGTGTGAATGTAGAAAGTGGTTATCGAAAAAGAAGTTGCAAAAATTTCGCTGAAATAAAGATTTGTTAAAGTCTCATGTTATTAATTGATATACGAGGGATAGTCATAAATCAATTCCGTTTTTTCTTGGGAATAAATTTTAATGATGCGTTTGTTTTTTTTTTTCGAATGGGCAGCTACGAGGGAGCGTTTTTATATTCGCGGAATGGGGGACAAGGGGTGGAAATAAAAAAACCAAATTATTTTTCTTTTTCAATATATTCACCTGCAAGACGGATACATTTTTCACATCTTTCAATTAATTTATTTATACCCTCATAAAAAAATGATTTCTCTTTATCTGCAAAATACGCCGAAACTGCCTCCTTGACTTCATCATCGGCAGTAAATTTTTTACCCCGCAGCTCTTTTTTCATTTTCGAAAACAGGTAATAATCACTCGGGGCCAGGTCTGGGCTGTAGGGTGGGTGATTCACAATTTCGAAGCCCACCTTATGCAGGGCAGCTAACGCAACGCGGCTCTTGTGGACGGGCGCGTTGTCGTGCAAAAGCAGAACACCTTTTGTCAATTTTCCCCGTCTTTTCTCTTTAATGGCTTCTTTTAGTCGCTCTAATATTGAAGCGTAATATTCTCCGGTTATAGAAACACCTTTATCTTTATAATCAATCAACAATATTCCTTCCGAGTCCCAAAATACCGTTGCCATGAGTTTCCCAGCTGATTGTGACACTTTAAATTTCTTGGGAGGTGTTGTGCCCTTTTTATGCCACTGCATGGAGTCTAGTTTGGACTCAGGTTCATAATGATGAACCCAAGTTTCGTCTCCAGTAACAATTCCACTCAATACACCATCCTTGTCTTCATTACAGAGGTCCAAAAATGCACGCGAACACTCTACGCGCTGTTGTTTTTGCGGCTGCGTGAGCATTCTCGGCACCCATCTTGCGCTGACCTTAGACATGCCGAGATGATCGTGTAGGATTTTAAAAATTGTTGTATCGGATACTCCAACCATTTCTGCGAGTTGTTTCTTCTTTAGTCGAGCATCTTCGAGTACAATTTGTTCAACTTTTTGGATAAGTGCTGGCGTGGTCACCTCAATGCTCCTGCCCGGCCTCGGGTCGTCTTCAAGGGATTCCCTTCCTTGTTTAAATAAACTATGCCACTTGTACACCATGGTTTTTCCTGGACAAGAGTCGCCGTAAACCAATGACATCTCATTCATTATGGTCGCGACTGATTTTCCTTGCCTGGTAAGGAACTTTATAACGGCACGATATTCGATTTTTTCCATATTTCACTTTTCACTCCTGATTATGTTACTTGGTTGACGATAGCTCAAAGACTAACTGTCTAATAACAATGAAACTTCGTATTTATACTAATCATGAGTCATTGCACAGGCCACGCCCCCAATGCGCCTACTCACCCCTCTACAACCCGCTCATTCCGCGAATATAAAAACGCTCCCTCGTACGTTTGCAACGTAGTTTTCGTTTTAATATTTTGTATCTGGCGATTGAGATGGTCAATCCACCGCTGTAATATTCTGTTCGCTTTTCTAATATGTACAGAGATTGATTGTGGCGTTTTTGATCGTTGTTTTTTTGCAGTTTCTAGTTGTCAATATTATCGGTGATTTAATTAAAAAAAGGTAAAAATACATCAACGTTCGTATATGTATACGTATTTCGACAACTAGGTTGTCATCAGAAAAAATTAATCACAGATAAAAGACCAAATATTTTAGGTCTTCGAGTAAACTAGTTCGTGGATTCTTCTGTGTAAACTTAAATTGACGATGACAACTTAGTTGTCGAAATACGTATGCAACGTATCCGAAGGCAAATAATTTCGTTAGATATTATTTTAACTAATGTATAGATTGCATATTAAAGAAGATTTACTATTGGTAAAATTCGTTAAGATTAAAAGTTTGATTTAAAAAGAAACCTTTACAAAAATGTACGTATGATTTACGATCTTTTAATGAATACACATCCAAAACAATCGCATTAACATTTCAACTCAACAGCGGTATACGATTTTAAGTACACGTTTGTACCAATTAATTTCCAAAGTTAAACTATTTACTTCTTTAATCCACCAGAAATACTCTGTAAAGTCGTTTATTAGATACAATTTGTAACGAGCTTAAACGAACAATATTACGTGAAAGTTTTCGACAAGTTGGGGGTGGGTTGGCGTGCGGGGTAGATGCAAAATGGCGTCCGAAGTGGAACAGCGACTACTTCATTCACTCCACCCACACTTCCTGTTTCTGCCTTCTCCTGTTCTTCCGTTAAAGTCGCGAAAGTCCGATTGTGTACGCGATTATTACTGTGGAAACGACGTCGAGACGGCGAAATTAAAACGGCGGTTTCTTTTGTTTTACAGCGACTATTTACGTGTATCTGTATAGCTTATCGGATATCGCTTTTGATATTTATTTATACTTACCATTCATTTTCCTCTCGTCCTCGTTCTTTCAGTGGCCTCAAATATATTTTTTGTATTTTCCTTAAATTTGTGGATTTGTAAAAGCTGAAAATTATTAGTGATGTCGTTGGTAGTTTGATTACTTTGGTTTCTGAAACCTTTTCTTTTTGTCAGCGTGACGGGATAGGAATCATCGTAGTAAGTACGTACGTATCAACAAACATATAACAAATGGCTGAACAGAACAATCAGCCTTGTATGAATCATTGCAAATATTTAGTATGTACTTGTTACGAACCCGGTGTTCTGACAAATGTGACTACTCTACATATAAGTATTAGGTGTGTTACAAATGTAATGTCCGTTTTTTCCTTCAGTCTGAACTGAATCGCACCTGTGTGAAGACGTGTATGTTTTTGGTGAAAATTATTATTGTATTTGTAGAAAAGGGTATTTATTTTGAAGTGTGTACTTGTTCCATTTCTTGGAAAGATTAATACACCTGTCCTTGTCTCGCCTATGGAAATGCTGTCGGCAAGAGATATTCGGGCAATTTACCTCTTTCAATTTAAAAAGGGATTAAATGTGGCTGCAGCAACGCGAGAAATTAATCAGACGTTGGGTGAAACCACGTTTAATGAACGCACATTACGGCGATGGTTTAAAAAATTCAGCGAGGGAAATTTTGATTTGGAAAATGAGCCTCGCGGATATGCGCGTAGCACCGTTAATGACGACGAGCTGCGTGTAGAAGTTGAAAGTAATCCGTCGACAACAGTGCGTAGCCTTGCAGAAACATTTCAAGTGTCCATTGCCACCATTAGTCGTCACCTTTCTTCGATTGGCAAAGTGAAGAAACTCGATCGATGGGTGCCGCACCAATTAACGGAAGCCAATAAGCTTCGTCGATTAGAGGTGGCTACCTCTTTGGCTAATCCACAGAAAGTTGAACCGTTTCTTCATTGAGTGGTAATGTGTGACGAAAAGTGGATACTTCATGATAATCGGAGACGATCAGGACAATGGTTAGATCGAAGTGAAGCACCAAGACAGCATGCACAAGCATCACTTCACCCGCGAACGATTATGGTGACTGTATGGTGGACCAGTAAGGGTGCATGGAAAATTGAGCCGCTTGCAGCCCTCACTAGTCAATAGACATGGACCCATACTTCTTCATGATAATCCAAGACCTCATGTTGCACGACAGACAATCCAAAAACTTTCGTAATTTGGTTACGAAATTCTCCCTCACCCACCTTATTCACCTGACCTTTCGCCAACTGATTTCCATTTTTTCCGAAGTTTAGACAATCACTTAAAAAATAGGGACTTCCCTGACCGGGAGTCTGTAATAGCAGTGTTTGTGCAATATGTGAGCCGTCAAAACCTAGATTTGTTTTCAAAGGGAATTTTTCAGCTTCCAGGCCGTTGGCATCAAACTATTGATGTAAATGGAGACTATTTTACAGAATAAATATTTATATTTTTTTAAATTAAGACTTTTTTTTATTCCTTACAAAATCGGACGTTTCATATGTAACAACCTGATACAAAATAAAGTAACAGTATTTGAATGGACATCTTATTAAATCATAGCGTTCTATTACTTTCGATTACTCTTTTTGATCTAAATTACTTTCTAACCTAGTCTATTTTTAATTTATATTTCAGATTAAACATACGAATTAGTTTTTTTTATTTCATTAAATATAAATCTGAAACTTAAAAACCTACGCGTTCATTTGTTTCCTTTTTTTTCAACTTCCGATTCTGTTATTAATTTTTTACGTTATTAAATTTCAAATTTTCCATTTACCATTTCTCAGTTGTTTTTTTTACTATATTCTTGTTTTTTCGCCTTTTAAAATAAGGCGCAAAAAACAATTCGAAATCACATTTTAGTACGTTTTAAACACATAACTTTTTTAAAGGCGTGTTCATATTAATAAAAAAGAGTGACCATTAAGCTAAATTAACAGTTGAATAACAATTTAGAATTTTCATTTGCCGTGATCGGCCGGGCTTGTTCGAGAAAGTTGTTTAGAAGCCGTGGGAAATACGTACATTTACATTTCCATATCTCTTGAACTCAACTGGCGTTTACTCGTTAATATATCACTTGTTCGTACGGAGCAAAGTGGGTTAGGTTAAATTGGAATAAAATTACAAATCTGGTATATATATTATATATACTTATATATATATACAGCCTTGGCCATATGTCTGAAGCACCCTCAAGTTTTGGATGTAAAATGAAATTAGGAGGTATAAAAATTAAACTACAAGTGTATATACATTTTGAATGCAAATTTAATAATATACATTAATATTTTGTAGCACCACCGCGACATTTGATAACGGCTTGTATCCGTTTAGGCATTGTAGCCACTAATTTGCTACATATCTCGGGTGAAATCTTTTCCCATTCTTCAAATATCCTCGCTTTTAATTCGTTTTTGTTTTTATGTCTATATTTTGCGACATTTCTCTTTAAAATACGCCACAAATTTTCTATGGGCGACAAATCCGGCGATTGTGCCGGCCATTCGAATATGGGCACGTTATTTGCGCTAAACCACTCGATTGTACGTTTGGATTTATGGCAGGGTGCATTGTCCTGCTGGAAAATGTAGGCCTCTTCATCGGAATCGAACAGCTTTACAATAGACGGTTCTAGTACTTCTCCTAACATATCGATGTACCTACTGCTGTTCATTCTGCCTTCACAGACGTACACTTCGCCGACACCCTTAGTGGTCATGCATCCCCATATCATCACGCTACCACCCCCATACTTTACTGTAGGCACAATACAATGTGGCTCAAACGCTTCCCCCGGTCTTCTACGAACAAACTGAGCCCCAGGTGTTGGCAAAATCTACGTAAGATATAGAAAAATTAATAGCTGTTCAAAAAATTCCAATTCACTATTCAGCACATTCATATCAATATCATATTTATGTAACACAAAAGTAAAACTGCATTAATTTATCATACCTCTACATTGGATTCGTCGGACCATATGATTTTGGACCAATCCTCAACTGTCCAATTTTTGTGTTTTTTTGCCCACAACAACCGTTTTTTCTTCTGCTCCTCGCTCAATAAGGGTTTGCGGCGAGCTTTACGACCATGTATATTTACTTCTACCAGTCGTCTTCTCACTGTTCTCGCTGATACAGAAGTTCCTTGGCGCTCATTTATTTCTGCAGATAAATCTTTTGATGATTTCATACGATTTTTCAGAGAAAGTCGCGTTAAAAATCGATCATCTCTCTCCGTTGTAATACGTTTTCGTCCACTTTTCGGTCGATTTTCGTAAGAACCTGTCTCTTTAAAACGTTTTATTGCCGCTTGGATGGCATAGCGCGACCGCTTCATTATTTTCGCGATTTTTGATTGCGATAGTCCTTGAGTATGTAATAACACTGCTTTACTTCGCTCTATTACATCTAACTCCCGTTTTCTAGGCATGTTGTCACAATGTACAACACTATACAAAAACACAATATTCAATACAACTGGTTAAATCAATTTTATAACACAATATCGTTTCTAATACACCTCACTTATTGAACAGTAAAGATCAACTAACAGCAATAAACCTTAAAACTACAGAATATTTGTATACTTCTTGAGATTTTCCTGGTAAACAGTCATTATATACACATTAGTAATGGCCCCTTTCATTACGTTCTTAGGGTTCAGGTAATATTGCACGTTTATGGGGGTGCTTCAGACATATGGCCAAGGCTGTATATATATTATCATTATGTTACCTGTGGTATGAAGAGGTAAATCGTTAAATATTTTCAAATCATATTTACCTGACTCTTTTCTATGAACTTCATAGAAAAAAAAACATAAAAAAGGCTCTTCACACTCAAAAACAGAGAAAACAAAGTAGAGATTGTAAATACAGAAAACACGGAGAATGCCACCACAAACAAGGACGAACCAAAATCCATGACTTTATCATATGTACCCATACCTATCAGAAAACGCTTTGGAAAACACAACATTAAAATAGTCCACAAACCCGAAAATACAAACAAATCCTTTTTGAAACACCTAAAGAAAAATAAATAGTACATACAAAATAAAATGCCAATCTTGTGAAGGTACATATGTAGGACAAACAAAACAGTATCTACCTTGAAGAATAAGAACATTAATTTCAGATATTCTCTTTTAGTAGTTATCCTCGGCCGTCCACTGCCTTTTCGGTCCCCGAATTGGTTTCCGCCATTCTCTTTATAGTTTGACGAACACAATACTCGGAAACTTTTAGTTTTCGGGTGATTGCTATATTAGAAGGCTTTGTTTCGTACAAAGCAATAATTCTTGCCCTTTGTTCAAGAGTTAGTTACTTTCTCCTTGCCATGTTTTAAACACAATTAAAAAAAATACGTTCACCCGATAGCACTTGCTGACACTTCATTAACAACGTGAATACTGAGTATTCACTGTGTAATAGACATAAAATATACCCTTACAAGTGCACAAATATCAGGTAAAGACTTGCTATTACGTCCACGTAATAAACCGTACAATAAACAATTCCGAGTAAGGGATAATCTCCATGACACCCTCATTATATTTTTTTACCTGAATATTACTTCTTGAAATAGAAAATGAGGCGTTCATTCGTTTATACAAAATACTTCGGTTAAATAACGTGCAAATATGTAAAATGATTTTAGTTTGGATAAAATTTCAATAAATAAGGTTTTCCAATAGGGATGACATGATTTTGAAGTGACATTTCCGTCATTTGTAATATCCCATGAGCTGTCATTTGTTTTTCATTGTATCCAATAGTGTTTACAAGTTCATCATAGAGAGATATATGCAAGAACAACGTTTACAAATTATTCAGTTTTATTATCAAAATAATCGTTCCCCAATTGCAACTTTTCGTGCGCTTTTGCCATTTTATGGTCGTAATAATCGTCCAAGTGTGCTCGCTATTCGTCGAATTGTTAAAAATTTTGAGGTTACATTTTCTTTACATAATTTTCAAGTGCCAATAAGACAAAGAACCGCTCGAAGTAATGCAAATATTGCTGCCGTTCAGGCAAGTGTTACTGAAGACTGTAATTTGTCGATTCGAAGACATTCTCAACAATTGCGACTGTCTCAAACCACAACCTGGCGGATTTTGAGAAAGGATTTGGGTTTGCATCCCTATAAAATTGTTCTCACTCAAGAACTGAAGCCATTAGACCATCGTAAACGTCGTGAATTTGCTGATTTTGCCTTGAAACAACTTGAAAACGATAACGATTTTTTTAAGAAAATCATCTTCTCTGATGAGGCTCACTTTCATCTGGATGGTGTGGTAAATAAACAAAACTGTCGATTCTGGTGCGAAGAAAATCCACAAATTATTTATGAAAAACAATTATATTAACCTAAATTGACAGTTTGGTGTGGTTTTTGGTATGGTGGAATCATCGGTCCGTACTTCTTTCAAAATGAAGCTGGTAACACCGTTACTGTCAATGGAGAGCTGTATAGATTGATGATAACCAACTTTTTATGGCCGACATTGGAAGAAGTTGATCTTGACAAAATTTGGTCCAACAAGACGGGGCTACGTGCCACACAGCAAATGCAACAATAGAATTATTGCGAGAAAAGTTTGAACATTCGATTATTTCAAGAAATTGTGATATTGAATGGCCTCCAAGAAGTTGTGATTTAACACCATTAGACTATTTCTTGTGGGGTTATTTGAAGTCATTGGTCTATCGAAATAAACCAGACTCTCTTCAAGCTTTACAAGTCAATATTGAACGTGTCATTCATGCCATACCACTAGATTTAGTGGAAAAAGTGCTCGAAAATTGGGTTCATCGAATTCGTTCCTGCAGAAGAAGTCGTGGAGGCCATTTGAATGACGTTTTATTTAGAACTTAATTGTATCGATTGTACTTCACATTAAATAAAAAATTTTTGAATTTTCTTAACAATAAGTGTGTGTGTTTTTTAAAGAAATCATATCACTCTTATTGGAAAACCCTGTATTAACTTAAATATTTTATTTTCTTCTGCAATTAAAATTATCTGTAGGGCGATTAAACTTATGGACGGTAGTGTAGGTATATTAAAGTCATTATTGTTTCAAAACGAACTCTTAACTTTTTCAAAAGAACTTACAAATACCCTGGGAGATAATATATTATATAAAAGTAAGTTTTGAGAGTTTGAATAAAATACGAAAAATACGAAATTTTATAATTTAATTCATGTCGTTCTTAAATACGAATAATAGATTTCAAAAGCATTTAATTCATTAATTTATTTAAATTACTTTTTTATATTTATTTTGATTAAAAACTACATCAAAATTTAGTTCATATTTTGTAATTATACACGCTCTATCGAACGGGTATAAGATTCAGAATCTGTGCTATTCACTTACACAAGCAATTACGTAACCAGTAGAGTATAAAATATTTTGTGTGCGGGCGTTTTCGCTGAGAAAGGGCACAAGATGTACATCGCGATATTTAACCGTTCTGCCTCGATCTGAAGCTTGCGTAATTTCGCTGATGAATTGCGATAAAGTAACTCACTTGCATCTTGTTCATTTTCAACAAGGCGAGTTTTAATTATAATGTCAGATGTACAGCATACAAATGCTCGATACTTAACGAAACGAGTTACAATTTAAAACCTGAAAGTACGTGTATTAAGACTGAAATGTAAGAATTTTGTTTTTTTGTGAGTATTACTAGATGTGACGGTTTATTTTCAGGTCGAATTAAATTCGATGTTACTTTGTATTTAAAACAATAGGAGAGTTAGACTGAAATATTCCCAGTCTGACACATATGTAGATAGCAAATATAATATCAAATAAAATCTTTATTTTCTAAGCTATAACCTGTTACTATAATATTGGGTTGGCAACTAAGTACTTTCGGTTTTTACTGATAGAGAGCGTTGCTTTATTTTTTGGATAACGTATGTTAGTGCTGTACTTTACCGTTTGTCGCGTGATACTAGTCACATTGACGTAACTTCAGAAGCAAGTAGTGCGTGATTTTTATTAAAGCTATTAGTTGTGGGTTAATTTTAAATGGAGTGCAGAAACGAACATTTTCGACATATTTTACTATTTTATTTCCGTAAAGGAAAGAAAGCTGCTGCGGCTCACAAAAAGATATGTGAAGTTTATGGTGCTAATTGCTTAACAGAGCGCACGTGTCAGAATTGGTATAAAAAATTCCGTTCTGGAGATTTTTCCCTCAAAGATGAGCAACGTTCTGGTCGGCCTACTGAAGTTGATGATGACCAAATCAAAGTCATAATTGAAGAGGATCGTCATATAACTGTTCGAGAGGTTGCGGAGAGGCTACATGTATCGCACACAACAATTGAAAAACATTTAAAATGTCTCGGGCTAGTTAAGAAGCTTGATATTTGGCTACCTCACGAATTGAAAGAAATTCATTTAACACAAAGAATCAACTTTTGCGATATGCACGTTAGACGAAATGAAACCGACCCTTTCTTAAAAAGAATCATCACTGGTGATGAAAAATGGGTCCTGTACAGTAGCATAGTTCGAAAACGATCATGGAGCAAACACGATAAACCAGCTCAAACCACATCGAAAGCTGAATTGCATCCAAAAAAGATCATGCTGTCAGTTTGGTGAAATTGCAAAGGTGTTGTGTTTTTTCAATTCTGATGTTTACTGTCAACAATTAATAAAACTGGATGAAGCAACCAAAGAAAAATGGCCAGAATTGTCAAATCGGAAAGGTGTAATTTTCCACCAAGATAATGCAAGGCCTCACACATCTTTGGCAACTCGTGGGAAACTATTGGAGTTTGGCTGGGAAGTGATGCCACATCCCTATACAGCCCTGATCTAGCACCATCTGATTACCATTTATTTCGAAGTTTGCAGAATTCTTTGAATGGTAAAACTTTCACAAATGACGATGACCTTCACTCGCACCTGGTTCAGTTTTTTGCTGATAAGGGCCAGAAATTTTACGAGCGCGGAATCATGCAGCTGAAAGAAAGATGGCAGAAGGTCATTGAGCAAAATGGAAAATATATAATTGATTAAAAACTATTCTTTGTTTAAAAAAAAAGTTTTTTATTTTATACTACAAAACCGAAAGTACTTAGTTGCCAACCCAATACTTGCAAATAGTAATTCATTAATGTGCATTCAAGAAATTTTTATTTCATTTCGAAACAACAATTTTCGAGAATTTATTAATCAATAGTATATAATCCGGAAGATGAAGTAATGATATTCGTTGTAAATCCTTCACACGTGCTTTCATTTATGACTGTATTTAAATCTTTTTTATGACTGTCGCTGTACCATCAGTAAATTATTATTATATGTAATAAAAAAAAAGGTGAAGGTCCTAAAATGGAACCTTACGGAACCTCTAAATGTTATGGACGCGGTCTCACTAGAATTGGGTAATCCATCATGACCTGTTGCATAGTCAACCTTAAGGTAGTTTACGGCTGTCGGTGTTTCACTTTCTGAGAATGTTCCAATGTAAAAGTTGTTCAGATTTTTTTCAATATTCGACGGGAATGAGACTTGGTGAGTGAAAAAGTTTTAGCAAAGCCTTCAACTATTTTGTTTGGATCCGTGAGTTAATCACCAAAACTTAAGCTACCATGGATTCCCGAGCTTCTCTTCTTCTGTCCAATGAATCGCCAAAATATCTTGGGGTTTTTAGGAATTTCCATCTCGAGCTCAGTTAAATATACACAGTCTGTCGCAGAGAAAACCGAACTTTTTTAAAATAGTAATTCTTAGTCGCGTTATCTATTAAAAAAAAATACGTGTCGGTAAGGTAGATCTTTTACCAATGTTACGTCAAAGTATCATGGCATTTGCATCATTAGAAGCAGAGAAATTGCGCGGAAAGTAACAGTGTGTATTTGGCGTTGGTTGAAAAATGAATTTTGAACAAAGAGCAAATATCGAATTCTGTTTTAAACTCGGTAAATCGTTTACTGAAACGTTTAATTTGACGGGGTTTGTACCACAAAAGCTAACTGAATTCAGCGTTGTACAGACTTGATTAAAGACTCAAAAAAAGACGAAAACTTCAGGATTTCTATTGTAACTGACGATGAGATGTGGTGCTTTCAATATGATCCAGAAGCTAAGCGTCAAAGCTCTGAATGGAAGCATCCAAACGAAGAAAGATCGAAAAAAGCCGTTTGGAGAAGACAAAAGTGAAGATAATGTTGATTTGTTTTTATGATTCGAAAGGCATAGTGCACAAAGAGTTTGTACCAACTAGTCAAACAATCAATGCTGTCTGTTATCTTGGTATTATGAAGCGTTTTTTGGCGAGCATTCGTCGTGTGCGCCCTCAATATCGTTAAAATGGTACATTTGTTACATGATAATGCACCATCTTATCACTGATTTTCTAACTACAAATGGCATTTTAACCATTAACCATTCACCGTACTCATCGGAATGCCCTCCTGTGATTTTTATCTATTCTCTGAACTACATTTACCGATGGAAGAACAGCTTCATGCAGACGTCGAGGCCATTGAAAAGGCGTCGACAGCGATCTTGAAGGACATCTCTAAAGATGAACTTAAAAATTCATTCAACACGTTAATTGACCGTGCAAAACGTTGTATTGAAGTTAATTGACTGTGCAAAACGTTGTATTGAAGCTGAAGGCGACTACTTTGAATAAAATAAATGAATTTTACCAAAATAATAAGCTTTCGTTTTTATTTTAAGAAAGTTCGGTTTTCTCTGCGACAGACTGTGTATCTCTTTTGTCGATTTCGAATTCCTCCACTTTGTATACTGCAATAAAATCATTTTTAAAGGTTAATGAGTCTCTATTTCTTGTGATAAAATTCATTGTAATTAGGTTGGTTAGTATTGAACTATACCAGTTAGGAAATCCACGTGATGAGTAAATTTTAGCCCATTTTTATCAACAATAAAGAATATTGTGTAGAGTGAAGAAATAACAAGATTAACTTGGGGGGGACACTTTCTCAAACAGGACCAATCCGCTTGCCTGAATTCATCATGTAACTAACAGATTAGCTTTCCAGAAATTATATTTGGAATCAGTACTAAAGGAAAAGTTTCTAACAGTGTGTCTGTGAAAATCCATATTAATATTTGAAACCAGATGGAAGATATCCACAGAAACTAACGGAAATGGGGCTTGTTTGACGACAATTGAGCAAAAGCTTACTAGAGACGACGTATTTTCATCATTATCCGTACCATTTAAACAACATAAAATGTTTTTTTTACCATAAATATCTAACGTGTTAGAAAACGTAAACATCTTCATTACACTCCCACGTATGCTCGACAAAAACTGAAAGATAAAAGATATTCAGAAGCAAATAGGACAAAATCGCGCCTTATTATTGGAAAACTAATGTAATCTAAAAGAATCAGATTTATTTTCCTCCTGTTTAAACGCGTAAAGGAAAAAAAAGGTCGCGCTGAAGCAACTAGACGAAGTGTACACCATAGCCACTGGGGACCCGGTCTAACAAGATGACTCCGCTACTTCCAATTATATTTAGTTATTGGTACGTGAAATATGACCGTTATATTTCATTTACAAGGGTTCAGAAATTGAGAAAGACAAACTCCATTGCAGTACGTAACACTTTATTACAGACCGAGTTGTTTGACATGAAAATAGCGCGTTCCAGCGTGTATGGTATAAAGTGACCCTTTGTTAGTTTAGCACAATATGGATGGAAAATTCAGGCGCAAAAATAAAATTAAATTGTCTAAAAAGGAGGCGCTTTAAATTCATTTAGACGCCTATTAAGCTTTTATGAATTATTTTTTTTATAATTTTCTATTCTTTTAGCAGAATATGTCTATGATATGTATGTAATATAGTTTCTGTTTGAAACTTATTATTAGTTTCCATTGAAACAGATTTAAAATAAATATACGACAATTATAAAGGTTTATTGGACACAATAGAAAAGTTTTAAAACACTGGGTCGTCGTTAGTGAAGTCTGCAAATTGTGAACGATGTACACTCTTTGCTATATGCTATAAAGTGACAAAAAATATGTGTTTCGCAAAAAAATTCGAGAGTGTTATAAACAAAGATTTCCATTTTTCTAAATTATAACAAATTTGTGGTTGTACGTGTATTAGAACCGTTATCTATTTCTAAATATTAGTTTAATAATGCCTGTATTATATACGTAGATGTTGAGCAGTTATTTTCTAAACATAAGAACATCTCTTCAGCACGGCGTATGTTGGTCTCCGAGACAAATGTGGAAACTTACGTCATGCTGCACACATTTTATCAGTCTTATCCACCTTACGGTACGCAACAGCAGTTGCGAATAATGCGTTATTTATAAAACAAAACTGATATAAATGATGCAGCATCGCAAGGTCGCCCGTTTGTTAGCACAGTCGCCTTATTATGTTCCTGGCCCGCAGGAAAAATATCCCAACTCTATCAATGAGTTATCTTTGTAATCTACTTTATATTTTATAATTCATTTTATTATTGACGTACTTCCAGCACGTGTATATTATTGTACTATATTTTAAGAAATAAATATATTATTATTATTATTATTCCTGACCGTGTCAACCAATGGTCGCTTTTTTCTCTTCCACGCGTTCGACATACTTAATTGTATATTTACATAAATCGTAAAACAAATAATATCGGCAAGCCGAGTACCGATGCTAGCTAATAGCACAATAACATGCATGCGCATTACTTCAGACGATCGACAATTGACGGAAATACACTTTCACTGGTTCGGATTTGCAAATGTGTGTGTAGGAACATAGGTACGTATTTCACATAGCGGATCCTGACCTGTCGCGCTGGAGCAAATGACAAGTCTAAGTAATGACGTTTCTGAACAAACTATGGCGTTATTTCATAAGAAATTTTCCAAACATACTAGGGTGGTCCCAGAAGTACCCGACCCAACAAAGAAAACACAAAAATTTTGGAAAGAAATACATTTATTTTTCAACATAATCTCCTCTCGGCTCTACACACTGTTCCCGACGATGTTCAATAAGTTCGATACCCTTTTTACAATAAGAATTGTCTCGCGCCTTCTTTGGAGCCGGTTCTCCCATTTGAGTCCATTATTTTGATTGTTCTTTTGTCTCGGGTGTGAAGTTATTAACCCATGTTTCATCCATGGTTATGAAACGGCGCAGAAATTCTGCTTTGTTGCTGTGAAACTTCGCTAAACACTCAATTGAAACATCTTCACGACACTGTTTTTGCTCGAGTGTGAGCAAACGTAACACCTGGCTTGCACATAGCTTTCTTATATCCCAAGTTTCAGATAACATGCGATGTACCGCCCTTTTTGAAATGCCTACTATGTCTGCTAGCTCGCGCACTTTCAGTCGACGATCATCCAGTACCGCATTGTGGATTTTCTTCACCATTTCTGCAGTCACCTCATTTGGTCGACTACTGCGATGCTCGGCTTGGCAGCTCGTACGGCCTCGTTTAAACTCTGCTACCCAACTCTGTTGTAAAGGAAGGAGCAGACTCAGCCAGAGTAAAATCCAGTTCAGCTTTTATATCGGTTGGGCTGAGGCATTTCAAATAAAAGTATTGTATCAGGGAACGATGACTAATTTTCTCCATTTTTAAAAATTCACTGAAAACGTTCACTATTGATGGCTGCCAAACAAATACGAAACAACGTGGCGTCTTCAAACTTGAAACATATTCTTTCTAGATTATGTACTTTCTATAAGTACCCGGCCTGACTTAGAGATGGCAGTAGTCGTTTGAAAAATATCACTATATATATTTTTCAAACGACTACTGCCATCTCTAGGTCAGGTCAGGTACTTATGGGACCACCCTCGTACATTTCGCAGATCTTTTTGTAGCATTTTTCGTTCAAAAAGTCACTTTCCCCCCTTCAATATTCGTTTACCCACAGACATCTGAAGTACGTTATTAATTTCAATTATTGAACCGCTTACATGACATATGTATTTGTGTGTATGCGGGCCTACGAGGGAAGTAAGTGGATGCTAAAAATAAAAACTGCTCAACATTAACCATTTGTCGACGTGTTTCCTTCGATCTTAATTAACGGGTCGCCTTGTTTAATCGATTTCACCCCACTTTATCGGATCCTCTGGCCCTGAACACCTTCCCCTACCGCACCGCCAGCCCCTCGCCCTTTTGCTAAAAAGCAATTCCATCGTATTAGACGATAAACCTTTGCACAAACGGCCCATCATCGATTTGACGAAAACGGATACGGCCATAAACGTATATCCGGACTGCATTAACGTGTGTTTGCCTGAGAACCTGTCATAAAAAGCGTTGTGTGTGCAGAGAGGGTGGGTGTACACGGTCGAAGACAGGAACACACCTCGAAAGGTGACGAAGAGATTTTATTCGAGAAATTGGGGTGAGAGGAAAAATCGAATGAAAAATACACACCTTTATCGGTGATATAGAAGGATGTTTGTGTGTGTGTGTATAAAAAGGAACTGTGCAAAAAGAATAAAAGAAGTTTGAGATACAAACTTCGATTCGGGCGTCAAATCGACGTTCGTATTATACCGAATGATGTATTTAAGAATATTTTTAGACATGATAAAGTTGCTATACTCGACAATTGCCTGGGAATTTGATACGATAGAAAAAAAGTGGAACTTTTTCCACATCTATTTGATTACGTTTTACAAAAGAGCAAGAGTATTTGATGCCGCAACAAGTAGAAGTGGTAAATGTGGACGATAGCCCATAATTAACTCTGTAACAGTCAACCAACCTTCGAGAATGAGAAAAAGGGCTTTCAAGAAAAAAACAAGAACGTGTTGCCATGTGCGCGGCTCACTTGAACAAAATCAACTTTATAACAGTTGTGGGTTAGTTTGGTCTTCTCTTTATTTTGGCATTTAATTGTATGATTTTCAGTGCACTATTGGGTTGGCAATTAAGTACTTTCGGTTTTGTAGTATAAAATAAAACACTTTTTTTTAAACAAAGAATAGTTTTTAATCAATTATATATTTTCCATTTTGCTCAATGACCTTTTGCCATCTTTCTTTCAGCTGCATGATTCCGCGCTCATAAAATTTCTGGTCCTTATCAGCAAAAAAGTGAACCAGGTGCGAGTGAAGGTCATCGTCATTTGTGAAAGTTTTACCATTCAAAGAATTCTGCAAACTTCGAAATAAATGGTAATCAGATGGTGCTAGATCAGGGCTGTATGGGGGATGTGGCATCACTTCCCAGCCAAGCTCCAATAGTTTCCCACCAGTTGCCAAAGATGTGTGAGGCCTTGCATTATCTTGGTGGAAAACTACACCTTTCCGATTTGACAATTCTGGCCGTTTTTCTTTGATTGCTTCATCCAGTTTTATTAATTGTTGACAGTAAACATCAGAATTGATCGTTTGGTTCCTTGGAAGCAGCTCAAAAAACACAACACCTTTGTAATCCCACCAAACTGACAGCATGATCTTTTTTTTGGATGCAATTCAGCTTTCGATGTGGTTTGAGCTGGTTTATCGTGTTTGCTTCATGATCGTTTTCGAACTATGTTACTGTACATGACCCATTTTTCATCACCGGTGATGATTCTTTTTAAGAAAGGGTCGGTTTCATTTCGTCTAAGGTGCATATCGCAAAAGTTGATTCTTTGTGTTAAATGAATTTCTTTCAATTCATAAGGTACCCAAATATCAAGCTTCTTAACTAGCCCAAGACATTTTAAATATTTTTCAATTGTTGTGTGCGATACATGTAGCCTCTCCGCAACCTCTCGAACAGTTATATGACGATCCTCTTCAATTATGACTTTGATTTGGTCATCATCAACTTCAGTAGGCCGACCAGAACGTTGCTCATCTTTGAGGGAAAAATCTCCAGGACGGAATTTTTTTATACCAATTCTGACACGTGCGCTCTGTTAAGCAATCAGCACCATAAACTTCACATATCTTTTTGTGAGCCGCAGCAGCTTTCTTTCCTTTACGGAAATAAAATAGTAAAATATATCGAAAACGTTCGTTTCTGCACTCCATTTAAAATTAACCCACACCTAATAGCTTTAATAAAAATTACGCACTACTTGCTTCTGAAGTTACGTCAATGTGACTGGTATCACGCGACAAACGGTAAAGTACAGCACTAACATACGTTATACAAAAAATAAAGCAACGCTCTCTATCAGTAGAAACCGAAAGTACTTAGTTGCCAACCCAATATTACCTCAAAGCCTCGTTAGGAAATCTAACAGATAGTATAGGAAGATTAACAACCGATAATTGTGTGCGGTTATAAATAAGAATCCCGATTTTCAAACTATAGTGCGTATAGACAAGAGTTTAACTGAAAACCAAGAGTGCGAATATGATGCGAACGTCCTTTTTAAATTTTCGCGAACATGACATGATTAGACGCATAACGCTTCTTTTCCAAATACACCGACACATTTTCACCTCGCCGTCTCGCCGTAGGAGTACGACTGAGTCAGCGCAGTTATTTCATAAGAAAAAATCTAAGTGCTCGTTTCTGTGCATTACGATATCTCCAACCGACTTTACAGAAATTTCTATGTTAGTCTTCTGTTAGGCATGTTATACTGTAACGAACACAAGCGCTGCGGTCAAGAAATCTAATTCAACATGCAGCAGCAAACCGCCACCGCAACAACCACGGTAGTGAATGTGCTTCGTAGAGAATCTCATTTGTCCTGTAGGAATATTTGCTGTCGCATCGACATGAATACGTCTAAATTAAAGCATGGTCAAATGTCCTAGTTACGTCTTTATTCAGCAAAATTCCCTATATTTTCTTTTCATGGGGGAATGCCTACTGTAAACAAATAATCTTGATGAATTACACTCTATTTTTGCTGTCTGAAATTGCCCAATAAGTGTACGTAGGGTCACTGAACTCGGAACATATTCAATACGAATGATTGTGTTGAAATGTTTGATGTAGAAACATCTAAATCGTTGTCAATAAAAATTCTACATAAAAAGAGAAGGCGAAGGGATAATACGCGATAGTATAGTCATAATTATGGTCATAAGACTTAGTTTTTGTACGTAGATTGCTTTAGAAATGTTGCGGATGATACAAAAAAAATCAATTTATTTTAACCAATTGTTTTTTATTGTTTTTCAAGATATTCGCCTTTATGATCTATGCACTTCTGCATTCGATGAAGCCAGTTCTCAAAGCATTGGGTACATTGTTCTTCAGTCACCTCAGATACGAAGTTTTCGTATGCTTCCTCAGTCGCCTCCGGGGTATTAAATTTCAATCCACGCATTTTGCCTTTTATGTATGGGAATAAAAAGAAAGCCACAAGGTGCCAGATCGGGATTATAAGGCGGATGAGTCACCATTTCCGTTTCCGAAGTGGATAAAAACTGATGTTTTAGATGCGTTGTGTGATGATCTCTGTCGATTTTCGTCAAAATAAAAAGTTCCGAATTTCGCTTTCGTAGTAAGTAAAACCGTACTTCTAAACAAGCAGAATACGAATTTTCTATTGTTCATAGCGTAATCATTCAAACTTTAGAGATAACACATTTAGACTTTTGAAGATTCGAGTTTTGGCGTGGCTTTTCGAGATTCTTCTTCTCTCAGGGTTAAGCCGAAAGAGTTAGATAAATTTTGATTTCAGAATCGTTTTTAGGAGCTTCGAAAATGTCAGTACGTGTGTATTCCTTAATGTGTTATAACTTTTGAAAAATGCCAATTTTTGCGAGTATACCCCTTTGGAAAAATTGCGTTTTTCGTCAAAAAAAAAAGATCCGGACTTCGCCTTCGTAATACGTAAAACCGTATTTCTTAGCAAGCAGAATACGAACTTTCTATTCCTCATAGCATACTAATTGAAACTTTAGAGATAACACATTTAGACATTTGAAGATTCGTGTTTTGGCTTGGCTTTTCCAGTTTCTCCTTCTCTCAGGGTTAAGCCGAAAGAGTTAGATAAATTTTGATTTCAGAATCGTTTTTAGGAGCTTCGAAAATGTCAGTACGCGTACATTCTTTTTAGAGATAACACATTTAGACTGCGATAGATGGTGTATGCGTTTTCGAAAGTCCATATTAAAATTCCTTGCAATATATACGTTTTTGTTAGGTATTTCATTATTAAAATGTGACAATAGCACGTCAGATCTATCAGAAAGAAACATCGTATTTGCCATTCAGGGGTCTATATATTGAGGTCTAAAATTGCGGTTCTCTTAAGTAGTTTCCTTTATATGATTTTTTCCGAAAGATCAAACTACTTCTATCGGCAAATAATATAAAGGCTGTTTCAAATTTCACGGTTTTTTTAAAGAATAAAGCACATAATTTGCATTCACTTTCAAAAACTTTTTATTGGTAATTGAAGTATCACTTGCGACATTTATATGCGAAAAATAATATCTGCCAAATGACCTCCTCTTGCAGCTCAACAGACGTCCACTCTTTTGTTAAAATTTTCAGTGACATTTTGATATAATTGAAGCTCTATCTCACTAATGATACGAATAATTTCATCTTACAAAGCAAGAATTGATTGTGGATTGTTTTTATAAACCCGAGTTTCCACATAACCCCAAAGAAAATAGTCTAACGGTGTCAAATCACATGATCTTGGTGGCCAGTTAACGTCACCGTTTCTTGAGATTACACGTCCAGGAAATTTTGCTCTCAATAAATCAATTGATTCGTGTGCAAAGTGAGGTGTAGCGCCATCCTGGTGATACCACATATCCTTTAGATCAATATTCATTAATTCAGGCCACAAAAATTCGGTTATTATCCGACGATATCGATCACCATTGACAGATACAGTTTCACCAGCAGCATTTTCAAAGATGTAAGGTCCAATTACACCACCTGATCATAATGCACACCAAACAGTAACTCGTTTAGAATGCATAGGTTTCTCATGAATACTTCGTGGATTTTACTCACCCCGGATACGGCAATTTTGTTTATTAACATAGCCACCAAGTTCAAAACGTGCCTCATCGGAAAACATTATTTTTTGAGAAAAATCAGCTGATTGTTCATTGATGAAATCGACAAATGAACGACGTTTTAAATGATCTAATGGCTTCAGTTCCTGTGTTATTTGAACCTTATATGCCTTCAGAGCTAAATCCTTGTGTAAAATACGCCATGTTGTTGATCCACTAAGTCCAAGTTGTTGTTAACGTCGTCTAATGGATATTTCAGGATCTTCAGCAACACTTTCACGAACCAAACCAATATTTTCTTGTGAACGACCATTGCGACTGTATTTATCACTTTTTTTATCTTCCACGGAACCGGTCTCTTGAAATTTTTTAATAATTCGACCGATAGTGCTTTCAAATGGATGATTATGTAAACTATAAAATTCACGTAATTTTCTAAAAACTCTTTTCACAGAACGCTGATTTTCATAAAACAATTCAACAATTCGAACACGTTGTTGTACCGTGTACGAAGCCATTTTTATATATGTCATCCATCACACTTTTTAAATGCCCACATACCCAGACAAATTCAGTGCGCCATCTATATTTTATTTATCCTTAAAAAAACCGCACAATTTGATACACCCTTTATCATTCCTAATGAGTGCTAAGTTGCCACCGTGTATATGGCGTGCTCTACAATATATACTATCTTTAGGGTAGCCGTCGACAAAACATATATGTTTATTTTCACTTGTTAGTCAATGTTCAGTAATAGGATAATAGACCGTATCAAGCAAAGTTCATTACTAACCTCGAAATAATGTTGGCAATTAATTTACCATGGTGAGGCGGTAGTCGCGAACAAGTAAACAAAACATAAGAAAATATTTTAGTGAAAACAATTCAATACCAATAGAAAACAGTTTAAAAGCTTGTTTGAGAACTCAGTTGTACATGTAAAACAAAAAAAAAAGGTTTTTCAAATATAAAAATCAACCCTTTAACAACTCAATAATTCATTTTTCCTCGAAAAACATTTTCATTCAACGTCTGCGGTATTGAAGATTTTTTTTTGAATATAATATCGATTGCGCGTAGATCGTCCGGACTCTAATAGCTCGTTTTAAACTTCCCATGTTATCGGATCTCTACCTTGATAATATAAAGCTTTCGAAACTTCTCCAAAAGTTTCGACCGAAGAAGGCATCGGCCAATTTGGAGTATTGATATTTGTATCCGCCGGGCATTCATCCGTTGTTTAAATTCGGACTCGACTTTAAAATATTGTTTCTTTAAATGTTCAGTATTGACGTTTTTTTTAAAGCTGATCGTTTTATTATTTTTAGCGTTCTTTTTTTTGTATTTAAATTCGAAAAAGTTCGAAAGATGGAAAAGTTGAAAGTGAATTATGGCCTTTTTCTGGCCTCCCAGTCTTGATGCATATACAAGAAAGTCTGCGTTTCATATTTTGGCAAGCATTCTGTCAAAAATGCTTGTCAAAAAGTTTGTATGTTTTGTAGTTTGATCTAAAATTTATTCTAAAATTCGTGTTTTTCACGTGCAAAGAAAGTAATAATGATATCCTTAAAATACAAAGAATCATAGAGCTCGCATTGATTTGGCGTTTTGTGATGTATGGTAGCACCTTAGTATCAGCTTTGCACAGTCCGAGCTTAAATCCAATAGATATTGTAACTGATCCTTTCTTTATACTTTTACATTATGTTGGGCATCTCAATTATTAGGTGCGCAAATAAGTTCTCGCTGTTTTTTTGATGAAAATGCGACTTTATTGTGAAAAAATGTTTACAAATGAATCATTCAAAATATTGCCCATCGCTAGCGACAACTTTTTCCCATCTTTCTGGCAGAGCTCGAATACCGTCACGGTAGAAGTGTTCGTCTTTTGAGGCTATCCACGAATCAAGCCATTTTGAGATGTCTTCATATGAGCGGAACTGCTGATTAGCCAGACCATGTGCTTTCGAACGGAACAAGTAATAATCGGACGGCGCAATATTTGGGGAATATGGCGGGTGGGGTAGGACCTCCCATTTGAGCGTTTCTAAGTAGGTTTTAACGGGTTTGGCAACGTGAGGCCGAGCGTTGTCATGCTGTAGAATCACTTGTTCCTGCCTCTGCTCGTATTGTGGCCGCTTTTCGGGCAGTGCTCGGCTCAAGCGCCTCAATTAAGTTCGATACCGTTCCCCAGTGATAGTTTCGTTCGGTTTCAATAGCTCATAATAAATAACACCACACTGGTCCCACCAAATACACAGCAAAACCTTCGCAGCGTGAATATTCGGTCAAAGCAACGACGTAGAAGCATGACCGGGCAGTCCCCATGATTTTGTTCTCTTTGGGTTGCTGTAATGAATTCATTTTTCATCACCCGTAACGATGCAATGAAGAAAATCCTTCCTTTTTTGCCGCTGGAGCAGTTGTTCACAGGCAAAAAAACGACGCTCAAAGTCTCTTCGCTTCAAATCATAAAGAATACAAGCTCCTTGTTTTTGAATCATTCCCAACGCATGCAATCGCTGGGAAATGGCTTGGCGGGTCACTCCTAATGCTGAAGCAAGCTCTTTTTGCATTTGGCACGGATCCTCATCCAACAATGCTTCCAATTCAGCGTCTTCGAAGGTTTTTCGTCTTCCTTCACGCGAACGGTCGTCAACATCGAAATCATCGTCTTTCGAGCGACGGAACCAATCACGGCACGTTGTTTCACTTAGAGCAGCATCTCCGTAAACTTTTTGGAGTTCACGATGCGCTTCAGCCGCCGTTTTCTTCGAATGAAAGAAGAAAAGCAACACTTCCCGCAAATGACGATTATTTAGCACAAAATCAGACATTTTCGCACAACCAAAAGTATATGACGCAAAAACAAAATCACTAATGTGTCAAAGTGGTTTGTTTACCATTTGTCTAAGCTTGGTTCATGACGTTTTGGTCATGTCACAATCGACCAGCACTTACTACTGGAGTCATCTCTTGAAAAAACAGCGAGAACTTAGTTGCGCACCTAATAATAGAATAATAACAACAATACAAGGACGATGTACCGATTTATTATATTTTAACACAATGCGCCGTCTAGCAAACTGGATTAAACATATGTCCTTACAATTAGCAAAGATATTACTTCCTTTATAAGTAATAATTCCCAGTGCGACTCAGATTGTGAAGGAAATGCACACATATAAACACCCCTGTTTAACGAGGATCAAAATGGCTTTAAGAGATCCTTCTCATAAAGAATAAGAAAGAAAACAGAACAAAATTAACATTACACATACAATTTTTTACCTTATATACTGTCCGTTTATAAGTATGTGCATTTATCTTGTTCAACTGCGGGTAGTCTCCGCTTCTTACGTTCTTTTATCCAATTCGTTTATTCGAACTCTTAATTATTCGTTCTTGAATAGTTTTAAACAATGCTTGTCATTCTTCACTTGTAGCCACCAATAATTCAATAATCACAACACTCGCACTATTACTTTTTGACAAATAATTGACGTTTCGTATCAGACAATTCACCACACCTTCTGCGTAGAACGACCTACTATACAGGTCTAACTCTACCTCTTGAATATCTCTTCTCTATCTGCTCTCAAGCTCAACTATCTTCTTTGAACTCTTAGGTCCAATTCTCTGTTGTGAACTCTTAAGCTACGCCTACTTTTTATTAAAATTCCTAAACTATTTATAAAATTATCAATGTCTGCCGCACACTATACACGCAAAGGGATTATTATATTTAAAATAAATTATTATAAAGATCATTTTATGTAGATTACGACCTCTTATCGTGTTTTGTGAACTGCACTCCTAAAAATTCATCTTCCTTTTTTTATTTTCAAGTTCTTTTGTGTACAGATTATGTTTTAATACTTAAAAAGAATAGGGGAATTGGTTTACACTTTTATCTCAGAGTGTACGTTGGTAATGCATACGAATCTCTCAAGAGGGCGCTGTTCCAATTTACCCGTAACATTCTCCATGCCAACGCAGAAGCGCCAATTCCTCTCGAGCCGGCGACACTCCACAAGTACATCCTCGCTCCTCGCCAGCATCCCGGAGTCCGAATTCTCTTTTTCCGCGTTCCCTCTCCGCATGACCAATGGTTCAGTCGCTTGTCCCACATCGTATTGTAAATTCTCTCTTTTCGACGTGTGTTTGTGTGCGAAATGGCGCCGACACGACGTCTGGACGTGGCGTCAGGCGGCGTCCGGACGCATTAATTCAGCAAACAGCGCTTAATGATTGAATCAACAGTGTGCATCGCGTTCTTCTTGTTCAGTCGCTCTTCCGCGAGTCTTCCCGGCTTTCGCTCATTGTTTCGTCTTTGTCGCACATGGTACGTGTGTACTCCCTCGCCCCGCCGAACCGGCCGTTCCGGGGTCCGAATCCGGGGAGGTCGTGGGCGGCGAAGGGGGGGGACACTCGTTTTGCAGGAATACCAGCGACAATGCGTCGACAACTCGATGGTGTAATTCTGTTTATATTTTTTTGTCGTATTTTTATTTGTATTTATTCGTTGGTAATATTGGAAAAGTGGGCGCTAATCTCCACTGTAACCACTGGACTATTTCGAAGGTCATATAAGAAGGACAGAAAGTGAAAGTCGTCTATTCTTGTTACTTTTTGTTTTGCATTTCAAAAACTGGTTCTAACATATTTTTTTACAATTAATAACATTAGACCAAGAGTTCGTGGGCGACTTTTTTTTTAGGAAAAAACGTAAATAACAGAAACAAAAATATTGCGAAAAACACTGACAACAACGACTTATTAAATGAAGTACTCAACAGTGTTATCTCCATAATGTTGTCTCCTGTATATAGGAGAACAACTCAAATTTTACCCGCATTTTATTCTTTTCTGAACGTAATTCAAAAGATTCTGCAAGCTGTTTTGTATTCATCGAAGTAGGCATGTTAACACCAACTTATATTGTACAACACTGTCAGTCGCATTAACAATATCGTGCAACAACGTGACAAAGTCTGTTGCACAACGTACAATCATAACCACAAAAAGGTTGACGATCTATATTTCAATTTTTTCTCGATATTTTTAGGTCGACTTGTAACGATATTAAACTGAAAAGAGAGAACTCTTGTATGTTTTGTCAAAAGAAACAAACGAACAGCGGTGTGTGTTTTATATAAAATTTAAATAATGCAAGAGTTTGTTTAAATTTTCGACTTGGTAACAAAAAGTTTTAATACTACTGCATTTTCTCTCTCTCGTTTTTTATTAAATATATGGGAGTCTTATCTATTTATCCTCCTTGGTGCAATATGGAGATTAATTCCTTGATTCTATTGACGCGTTGATCATCAGTTGATGTTGATGGCCGTCCTGGACGTGGTTCATCATCAACGCGTTCTCGACCCTCTTTGAATAATTTGTACCAATCAAAAGCACTTGCTCGCGACAAACAATTATCACCGAAGGCCTTTTGCGACATTCCGAACGTTTCGGCACCAGAAATTTGATTCCGTACACAAAATTTAATGGAACTTCTTTGTTGAATAATTTCACTCATTGTAAAAATCGCCGAATGCACTTTTTGTACTTCAGAAAGACAAGCGTATACGAAACACTAATGATTATTTTGATGTGACATTTGGCACAGATGTCACTGACAGTCATACCAACCTAGAAAAAAAATATTTCGACGAATGGGTTTTCGCGCGAAATTTAAATCAAAAAGTCTTAGTATTTTTTGCCCACAGTAGTATATCAAAAAGTGCTACTCTAAATGAGACATCCTGTATAATTTGTGGACAAGTGTATTAATGTCTTTTTTTTTAATACAAAAATAACTAACTTGATTTGTTTCCATCCATCGCGATAATTAAAGAAAAAAGAACGGCGATTACTCAATATTAAAATAATCAACAGAAATGTCAAGTTATTAAACAAAAAAAAAAAGAAAAAATCGGGCGTACAATATTTTCGCGTTGGCCGTAATGTCAAAGCCAAGCCCAATAGTTCGCCTCGCCCACCCTATCCTTTGATCAAAAGTGACACGACATGTCCTAGTCCCTGTAATCCAACAACGGCCGGGGCTGGATTTTGTCGTGTTTTGCCCCGTCCCTAGCCCGGTTAAAAGTGCACGTCTTAGTCACTCGCGAAAATACAGGAAATGAACGGTGGATTTAGCAGACGAAATGGGTGTGTGTCTGCGTTTCCGAATTTCGTGACGGAATTACACCGTAAAATTAACTTTAACATTACACAAGGAATTTATTAAATTGGCATTATGTGCTGTTGGGCCGTTCTGTAATTATATTTGGGCGTTATTTTTAGACTCATCCAAAATATATCACGGTTTAGTTTCACTCGTTTACTTAGCGTATTACTAATCTAATGTAATTTTGGCAATTTTACACAGTCGACCTACGATTTAACGAAAAAAAAACTCATCAAATGGGAATTTCGGTATATCAAAATACATTAATCAGAGAAGGTAAACAAAACCCCATACTACGTCAATGTTCGTACTTTGTATACATATGTAAAGGTGTTTCAAATTTCACGGTTTTTTTAAAGAATAAATAAAACACATAATTTGTATTCACTTTCAAAAACTTTCTATTGGTAATTGAAGTATCAGTTATGACATTTACATGCGAAAAATAATATCTGCCAAATGGCCTCCTCTTGCATCTTCACAGACGTCCACTCTTTTGTTAAAATTTTCAATGACATTTTGACATAATTGAGGCTCTATCTCATCAATAAATAATTTCATCTTTCAAAGCAGGAATTGATTGTGGATTGTTTTTATAAACCTGACTTTTCACATAACCCCAAAGAAAATAGTCTAACGGTGTCAAATCACATGATCTTGCTGATCAATTAACATCACCGTTGAGATTACACGTCCAGGAAATTTTTCTCTCAATTAATCAATTGATTCGTGTGGAAAGTGAGGTGTAGCGCCATCCTGTTGAAAGCACATATCCTCTAGATTAATATTCATAAATTCAGGCCACAAAAATTCATCCGACGATATCGATCGCATTGACAGTTACAGCTTCACCAGCAGCATTTTCAAAGAAGTAAGGTCCAATTACGCCACCTGACCATAATGCACACCAAATAGTAACTCGTTTAGGATGCATAGGTTTCTCATGAATACTTCGTGGATTTTCCTTACCCCAGATACGGCAATTTTGTTTAACATAGCCACCAAGTTCAAAATGTGCCTCATCGGAAAACATTATTTTTTGAGAAAAATTAGCTGGTTGTTCATTGATGAAATTGACAAATGAACGACGTTTTAAATGATCTAATGGCTTCAGTTCCTGTGCTATTTGAACCTTATATGCCTTCAGAGCTAAATCCTTGTGTAAAATACGTCATGTTGTTGATCAACTAAGTCCAAGTTGTTGTGAACGTCGCCTAATGGACATTTCAGGATCTTCAGCAACACCTTCACGAACCAAACCAATATTTTCTTGACTCCACTACGACTGTATTTTTCACTTTCTTTATCTTCCACGGATCCAGTCTCTTGAAATTTTTTAATAATTCGACCGACAAACCATAAAAGTCACTTAATTTTTTCACAGAACGCTGATTTTCATAAAATAATTCAACAATTTGAACGCGTTGTTGTACCGTGTATGAAGCCATTCTTATAAATGTCATACATCACACTTTTTAAATGCCCACATACCCAGACAAATTCAGTGCGCCATCTATATTTTATTTATTCTTAAAAAAAACGCCCAATTTGAAACACCCTTTATTTTGATAACTAAGTTGTCATCATCAGCAGATAATTAATCACAGTGTTGCACATGTATTCGGGAAATTGATTATTCCTAAAATAAATTAATGTTAATAGATATATTAAGGCGGATTCAAATCTTAGCATGCAAGTAAAGATAGCTTTTTTCGATTTTCTTATCAATCGTTTGTTTAGTTTTCTATTAACAAAGATTGAAAAAAGAATGAAATTTTATTAAGAATATTACGAAATACAATGGTTTTGATTCGGAAATAATCAATGCATTAATTAGGAAGACTAACATAAGAAAAGCAATCCGGTAAACCACTTGTTTGTCACCTCAAAGCAATGAAACAAGCAATTTATATGCTTACCGTTTCACCCAGTTATAAAATTGAAATAGGGTTTTTAAAGAACATATTGTATTTATATTATATCTCTCTTAGGAAATGCGAAATATAAACTCGAGTTAAATCAGAAATCGGAGATTTATGAAATAAACAATACACTGGTCAAACAAAACGCTCAATAGGTACTTGGTATAAAGGACATATCGCGTATGTCAAGTTTAATCAACCTGAGAATTATAGTTTAGCGAAACACGTGTTGGAAAATAATCATAGTGTAAGGACTGTCTATTGTTAATCATTTTGTGACATAATCATCAAATGTACAGACGTTCTTTTCCTTGAATTAATGTGCATTAGATGACGCTCCTATCGAGATGTAAACTTATAACCAGAATTCAAATGTTTTAAGGTTGTACAGTGACTTTATATACAACATGTATTTATGCATCTTTTTGCTAAATTAGTAATAAAGGAAATTGTTTATGTAGTCATCATAGTTTAGATTTTTAAATGTTGGCAAAATTGTTTTTTTCCATTCTCAGAAGTATGCAAATAACCGGCAATAATTTTGGCCGTAGTCGTGCCAAATTCTCTCTCTTCCTCTATTTTCTGATGAAATAACAGACGATCGCGTGTCGGTTCTAGGTAAGACGCACCCCGCGATTCCACCAAGTGGGGGGTTGTCTTTTGTTTTTCCCATTAAGTAATGCAGAAACCATGCTGCGTTCCACACTACATTTCTTTTATAGGACTGATTAGGTGGCCTCGCCACATTAGAGTTAATCAATATAGGAAAGGAAACGAGGGTGTGCGGACCAAGGGGGTCACCAACGGCGAAAAACGAAAAGAAAAAACAAGGAGAACATCTATAGGTGATTTACTATCGTCATCTTTAATCGGGGTCATCGGATGTCCCTTATCTAAACAACGTCGAGGCCAATCTAGCCGGCTTTTATTAAATCAACAAATCTAATATTATCGACGCCCCCCCGTGTGCCCCCCTATTTCGACGATAGTAAGGTAATGTCGCGGCGTCATAATAATTTAATTAACTTAAGGTAGACGAAGAGTTTACGTTGTAGGAGTAACAGCGGACATCAATTAAGATAGTGACAGGGGGTAATAGTGAAAGTTATTCCTTGATGGACTATTATATAGGCGGACCGTTGTTTTATGTACACTCTGATCTCGTGGTCGAAATTACGTTATTTTATATGTAAGGTGGTGACGTAAGAAAATTAGCTACATCTAGGGTTTTATCAACTCTAGTTAAGTTTATGATGTTTGCGACTTTTTCTATGACGCAATCTATGATTAAGAAAATTAATTTTATTAAATAATAGTAATAATAATAATAATAATTCTTTTGTTAACCTAACTGGAAAATTCCAATTATAAGATAATACAATACATTATAAACTTTAGAATTTAAGAGACAATTATATATTGGGTTGGCAACTAAGTACTTTCGGTTTTTACTGATAGAGAGCGTTGCTTTATTTTTTGTATAACGTATGTTAGTGCTGTACTTTACCGTTTGTCGCGTGATACTAGTCACATTGACGTAACTTCAGAAGCAAGTAGTGCGTGATTTTTATTAAAGCTATTAGTTGTGGGTTAATTTTAAATGGAGTGCAGAAACGAACATTTTCGACATATTTTACTATTTTACTTCCGTAAAGGAAAGAAAGCTGCTGCGGCTCACAAAAACATATGTGAAGTTTATGGTGCTAATTGCTTAACAGGGCGCACGTGTCAGAATGGGTATAAAAAATTCCGTTCTGGTGATTTTTCCCTCAAAGATGAGCAACGTTCTGGTCGGCCTACTGAAGTTGATGATGACCAAATCAAAGTCATAATTGAAGAGGAGCGTCATATAACTGTTCGAGAGGTTGCGGAGAGGCTACATGTATCGCACACAACAATTGAAAAACATTTAAAATGTCTTGGGCTAGTTAAGCAGCTTGATATTTGGGTACCTCACGAATTGAAAGAAATTCATTTAACACAAAGAATCAACTTTTGCGATATGCACCTTAGACGAAATGAAACCGACCCTTTCTTAAAAAGAATCATCACTGGTTATGAAAAATGGGTCCTGTACAGTAACATAATTCGCAAACGATCATGGAGCAAACACGATAAACCAGCTCAAACCACATCGAAAGCTGAATTGCATCCAAAAAAGATCATGCTGTCAGTTTGGTGGGATTACAAAGGTGTTGTGTTTTTTGAGCTGCTTCCAAGGAACCAAACGATCAATTCTGATGTTTACTGTCAACAATTAATAAAACAGGATGAAGCAATCAAAGAAAAACGGCCAGAATTGTCAAATCGGAAAGGCGTAGTTTTCCCCCAAGATAATGCAAGGCCTCACTCATTTTTGGCAACTCGTGGGAAACTATTGGAGCTTGGCTGGGAAGTGATGCCACATCCCCCGTACAGCCCTGATCTAGCACCATCTGATTACCATTTCTTTCGAAGTTTGCAGAATTCTTTGAATGGTAAAACTTTCACAAATGACGATGACCTTCACTCGCACCTTGTTCAGTTTTTTGCTGATGAGGACCAGAAATTTTATGAGCGCGGAATCACGCAGCTGAAAGAAAGATGGCAAAAGGTTATTGAGCAAAATGGAAAATATATAATTGATTAAAAACTATTCTTTGTTTAAAAAAAAAGAGTTTTATTTTATACTACAAAACCGAAAGTACTTAGTTGCCAACCCAATACATATCATAACAATATAACATAATTATTTTAAAATTTTCCAATTGATTTGCGTAAATAAATGACCTGATGATGACCTTAATTGGTCGAAACTATTTACGAAGTATAAATAAAAGAATTAAATTATAAAGCAGTTCTGAATCGTTCTATTTATTATTTTTATTTATAATAAATCGAATTTCCATCTTAAAATTCAACACAATGAAATATTTTTCCTCGCAATTATGTGCGGAACCCGTATCGTCTCCCTCGAAGATAAAAAAAAATCGGAATTATTCGCCTTTTATTCATGCACAAATAAGTCCCTTAACTCCCCCGCAGGGTACACGTTTCAGCAACGGGATGACCTTTCCCTTGGCGAAATGTCGAATCTTCGCTTAGTTAGCCAGGCAGTGGTATGTGAAATACCGAACGTCAGGGAGATTATTAAAAGAAAAGGGTGCGCGCGAGCTAGGAAGCGTGTTAAGGAGGAGGAGGAGGGAACGTTGGGCGCAAATGTCCGAGGTTTATGATCCGAATATGTCACACGGGCGATTCTGCTTTATTGGCGACACCACCTACTTCGTTGCATTTATACGAGGACCTGACTTGAGTTATTTATTAGATTATATAATGAGGAGAGACCGGTTCATAAATTTATGTGATATTTAGAAATGAAATCGTAAAAATTAATGGTGGAATTTAATTTATATGATCGGTCTACTGATCGTATAAAGGAAGTGTCTACCTTTTTAGTGCTTGAACTGCAGTCTATGATGAACTAGATTTAATACAAACATTATAAACGTTTTTTCTAAATTCTAAAGTAACTAACGAGTGGAATAATAAAATAAAATCCCTACATTTCTTCATATTAAAATGAAGAAAAAAAACATTATAAAGCCAAATTCAAAATGCGCAAAATGTAACATACAAAAGGTACTAGGAAAGTTTTGCAATACAGCTTTGTTTATTTAATTTTTTCAAAGCAATTTCCTCTGCACACAATACGCCTCTTTATCCTCCGAAATGAATCTTTAAACTAGTTCTGTCAAGTTTTACTAGGGAGTAAAGCACACTTGTTGTCCCAAACCCGCAGAAGGTCCTCATCACTGGAAAACTGCCTCCCTTTTAGCTTCGTTTTCACATGCGGGAACAGTGCAAAGTCGCAAGGAGCAAGATCTGGACTGTAGGGAGGGTGTTCGAGAAGTTTCAATCCTGTCGTGGTCAAATATTCGGTGCGGGCTTTGGTGCGGTGAGCTGGAGCATTATTGTGATGGAGGAACCAGGTGTCCATTCTTGACTTTGGCCGCAGGTTCTTCATAAATCCAATGACTTTAGGCAGGCACTGTTCGGTATACCACTTAGCTGTGACTGTCTTCTGTGTCCAAAACGACGCGTTCCACAATTCCACTCGATTTGAAAAATACAGCTATCATTTTCTTCTTTACAGATCGAGATTTTCTGACAACTCATCATCAAAGACCCAAACTTTGTTCTGAGCTTTGGTGGGCACATCATAATAGTACAGCTAAGTCTTGTCACCTGTCACGATGTTGTTCACATATCGAGATTGTCCCTTATTAAACTTTTTTAGCATCTCCCGGCACCAAGTCACACGTCGTGTCATCTGCTCTTCAATCAGTCGATGCGGCCCCCTGAGAGAATAAAGTTGCTTCACATGCAAATGATCATGCAGAATCGAACGACTTACTGGTGCATTTAGGCCTGAAGTACCCTCTCTCTGTTGGTGGGTCACTCGCCTGTCCTCGCCAAGCATTTTCCTCACAGTAGTAAGGTTTTCCTCCGTAACTGACGTTCGTGGCCTTCCCGGCCTCTCAGCATCCTCCACAGTTAAATTTCCCCTTTGAAATTCTTTATACCACCTGAATATCGTTGTGCGATGTGGACAAACATCACCTAGTGCAAGAGTCATTTCTTCGAAGCATAGGTCTATGTTTAAACCACGCACGAAATTATAACGCAAAACTGCCCTTATCTCGTTTCGTGACCACGATCCTATCGCAATCACTTTACACTCTCTCTGCTAATGAATAACTGAGCCTATCGACATGACGCGGCGGCTACTATGCACGTATGAACATGTCTCAACATGCAGTAACAAGCAGCTTCCTACGATTCATTGTTGCGTCATATTAAAAAACTTTCCTAGTACCCTTTGTATACAGCATACGAAAATTAATGTGGAAAAGAGTTATATATCAACCTTAAGTAATTAAATTATTGTTATTATTATTATAGACTATGGCTAAAGAAGTTATTCTAGTATATTAGATTGGGAATTTACGGTGTAACCCTCGTATATTAAAATTTAATAAATTAAAAATTAAATCGATTTTTGAATATCTCCATCTCTTCGTGGAAATACAGAAATATAACTGTGAAAACAAGAAAAAAAAAACGAATCATCAGCAAAACGTCAGAACACACAAAATCACACGGAATATATACATCGAGAAGTAATTTTTCCGGCTTTCCAATCCGGCACACGTTCCACGGAATAGAAATTCCGTGACAGTCGGTCAGCCGTTACCTCTGCGATATACCCGTTTCGTAGTTTGGTACGGCACAGTGAGTCAATTGCAATTCGGTGGAACGAAGATGAATGGTTCCTGGAGCCTCGCCTTCGGAATTAAAAAATCCTCGTCTGCGACGGCCTCTGCCACCATGCAAATGGACGGACACACGGGTGCGTCTGGCTATTAATTCATTCTCCAGTGTCATCGTAGTCGCGAAGAACTCCGGAAAATTCGTTTTTGTTTTTCGCTTTTATCCTTCTTATTTGTTTTATTTATTTCTGCCTTTTTTTTTGTCTGTTTGGAGGAGTATTTTAATTTTCTTGCCTTTTTATTTTCGTCCGGACTCGGGCGCTAGGTAACAGCGCTGACGTTGATGAGTTAAAATCCGCTTTTTTTTTGTTTTTTCGGCGACCGAAGTACTTCCTCCAAATAAATTTTTGTGCTTAATTGTTACTGCGATATTTATATTCGGATTTGAAAATATTCTCCATTAGAAAATACGCTTCAAATGAAGCACGTAAAAGCAAGTAACAGCTTATCAAAATTAATTTAGAAGTCGTTTTTAATTTTTAATTTATTTTTGTTAATATGAAATTGAAACTAATCTAAATATTGGGTTGGCAACTGAGTACTTTCGGTTTTGTAGTATAAAATAAAACACTTTTTTTTTAAACAAAGAATAGTTTTTAATCAATTATATATTTTCCACTTTGCTCTATGATCTTTTGCCATCTTTCTTTCAGCTGCATGATTCCGCGCTCATAAAATTTCTGATCCTTATCAGCAAAAAACTGAACCAGGTGCGAGTGAAGGTCATCGTTATTTGCGAAAGTTTTACCATTCAAAGAATTCTGCAAACTTCGAAATAAATGGTATTGGAAAACTACACCTTTCCGATTTGACAATTCTGGCCGTTTTTCTTTGATTGCTTCATTCAGTTTTATTAATTGTTGACAGTAAACATCAGAATTGATCGTTTAGTTCCTTGGAAGCAGCTCAAAAAACACAACACCTTTGTAATCCCACCAAACCGATAGCATGATCTTTTTTGGGTGCAATTCAGCTTTCGATGTGGTTTCAGCTGGTTTATCGTGTTTGCTCCATGATCGTTTTCGAACTATGTTACTGTACAGGACCCATTTTTCATCACCAGTGATGAGTCTTTTTAAGAAAGGGTCAGTTTCATTTCGTCTAAGGTGCATATCGCAAAAGTTGATTCTTTGTGTTAAATGAATTTCTTTCAATTCGTGAAGTACCCAAATATCAAGCTTCTTAACTAGCCCGAGACATTTTAAATGTTTTTCAATTGTTGTGTGCGATACATGTAGCCTCTCCGCAACCTCTCGAACAGTTATATGACGATCCTCTTCAATTATGACTTTGATTTGGTCATCATCAACTTCAGTAGGCCGACCAGAACGTTTCTCATCTTTGAGGGAAAAATCTCCAGAACGGAATTTTTTATACCAATTCTGACACGTGCGCTCTGTTAAACAATTAGCACCATAAACTTCACATATCTTTTTGTGAGCCGCAGCAGCTTTCTTTCCTTTACGGAAATAAAATAGTAAAATATGTCGTAAATGTTCGTTTCTGCACTCCATTTAAAATTAACCCACAACTAATAGCTTTAATAAAAATCACGCACTACTTGCTTCTGAAGTTACGTCAATGTGACTAGTATCACGCGACAAACGGTAAAGTACAGCACTAACATACGTTATACAAAAAATAAAGCAACGCTCTCCATCAGTAAAAATTGAAAGGACTTAGTTGCCAACCCAATAGATAGTAAAACCTCGATTATCCGTATCCCCATTATGGGGGGCAATCCATTATACCTAGAGTACACAACTTCAAGGATTTTGAAGTTTTGTTCGACCCGCATCTTAGCTTTTCTAAGCATATAAGTAGCATAACTTCATCGTCTTCCACAGGTATTGGGTTCCTTATTCGTTCTAGCAGGGGTTTTAGTAGCACGCACACTTTGAAGGTTCTTTACTGCTCTCTTGTCCGGTCCAGATTGGAATATGCTTCAGTTGTGTGGTACCCGCTTTACCATTACCAGCAGTTACTCCTGGAGCGTGTTCACAAGAGGTTCCTTAAATATTTATCCTACAGGATTGATGGACATTATCCTGCCTTTGGTTCGACGTATGAGGATCTACTTGCTAGGCACAATTTTGATTCTCTTGGTATACGCCGGGAGAAAGCTAGTGGCGGTTTTCTTTATAAATTAATAAACAATTTTATTGATTCTTCTGTGCTCTTGTCCCAGGTAGATTTCCTCGTGCCTAGTTTTGACACTAGATCATCGGCGACCTTCTCAATAGCTAGAGCAAGAACCAATGTTCTCTACAAGGCTCGACTGGTACGTATGTCCAGAAATGCCAATGTATTAGACGAGGATCCCTTTCGTTAATTTGCATCTATGATTGTTCGTTCAGTTTTTCTTTTTTAAATGACTTGGATTACATTGTTATAAGTGTGTATATTTTTTGTTAATTGGATTCTTAGTTTTCTTTGTATTACATTAACTGTACCTATTTTTGTTTTTAATTTTATTTTTAAGTGCATTATGTCCGAGGATAGTTTGACAAGTAATCAGAATGACACTTAGAGGGTGCTCTAATTGGTAAAACAAATGCACTGTAATTTAGGTTGCCTATTTATATGTTTACATTCCGATATTTAGATAAGTCGGTTGATTAGTTTATTTTTGACATTTGATTGAAAAAGAAGCAACACGTCGTTTTGTTAAAATGGAAAAAGCAGAGTATCGTGCGGTGATTAAATACTTCGTAATTAAGGGTATGAAAGCTATCGAAATAAAATATGAGTTACGTGAAACATTAGGTGAATCTGCTCTATCATCCGCCACAATAAGTAGATGGCTAAATGAATTTAAACGTGGTAGAACAAGCTGTGTTGATGAAGCGCGCTCTGGAGCACCCAAAATCGTGACGTCCAAGGTAGTGATTATAGAAATCCATAATATTATTACGCAAGATCGACGACTCAAAGTGAGAGAGATAGCAGACTTGGTAAACATTTCAACAGAATGCGTACACCACATTTTAACGAAAGAAATGGGCCTTTCCAAGCTTTCGGCAAGTTGGGTGCCGCGATTGCTTACGACTGATCAAAAGTTCACTCGTTTGCGCATTTCCAATGAGTGTTTGGACCTTTATAAGCGGAATCCGGTTGATATTTGAAGGCGATTTGTTACTTGCGATGAAATTTGGATACACTAGAGTATACCCGAAACTAAACAACAGTCGAAACAATGGTTAGAACGTGATTCTGCACCTCCAAAGAAAGCGAAAACCACTTTATCGGCAGACAAGGTGATGGTATCAATTTTTTGGGATGCGAAGGGCATTTTGCTCATTGATTACCTTCAGAAAGGTGCCACAATAAACGGACAATAATATGCAGAACTTTTACAAAAATTAAATGTTGAGATTCGTGCTAAACGGCCTGGAATGGCAAAGAAAAAGATTCCGTTTCACCAAGACAATGCTCCCTCGCATACCAGCACAGTTGCGATGTTCAAAATCCACGAGTTGCATTTCCAATTAGTACCGCATGCGCCTTATTCGCCGGATCTAGCCCCTTCCGACTTCCACCTTTTTCCAAAATTGAAAACGGCACTAGATGGAAAGAAATTTTCGTCCAACGACGAGCTTATCATCTTCGTAAATGAGTATTGTGCAAGCCTTCCGGAATCGCATTTTAGAGATGGCATAAGGGCATTGGAGCACCGTTGGAATAAATGTATTGCTCTTTCAGGAGAAAATATTGAAAAATAAAAATTATTTTGTATTTAAATAATTCGTTTTTCTTTTCCATTCTCACTACTTGTCAAACTACCTTCGTATTATTATTATTATTGTTATTATTATTATTATTGATTGCGTTTATGTGGACTTTGTATTAAAAATATAACGGACGAAGTTGGGTACATACACACTTATTGTAAATAAAATCTCATATCAATAATGCATTAAGTAACACTTGTTTATGTACATCACTTTCCACAAGCCTCAATTATATATCGATAAAGACCGTAATAATACATATATAATTTTTCATTCATTGGACATGCTAATACCTGTTGCATTCTATAGAAAGTACATGTGTTGACAACAAACCATTCTCCGACGATTCTCTGATTTTAGTTCACGTAAATCCGATCATATTTAAAAAAAACACGTTCCCATATAAATTCTCTTTATTTTATTTCGTTTCACCATATTGGTGAACAGATGGCGCCAGTTCATTTTTCTTCCAGAGTCGTTCGCATCTTTATGCTGTGCCATATTACAACTGCCAGTTTTAAACTTCGCTCTGTACAAAAGTTGATCGATTAAATTGAGTGTTTGGAATTTTATACAAAGTTGAAAATAGAAAATCGTAGTAGTTCGTGATATTTTACTCTTTTGTATTTAACCCTGAACAGAAAAGATATGGACTGTTTCATAGTAAAGGGTTTTCCAATAGGGACATAATAATTTTGCCTTTTAATACGAAGCGTTTTTCATCATCTGTTAACGTCAAAACGTCAGTCAAGGTTAACATTTTTATCATGGCGAAGTGCACGAACAAGCAACGTTTGGAAATTATTAAAAATTACTACCTCAATTCTGAGTCGGTGGTCGCAACTTTAAGAGCGCTTTCTCCAATTTTCGATCGTAATAGTCGTCTCACCAAACAAGCTGTGCGTGCTATAGTGACCAAATTTAAGTCAAAATATTCACTGTTGAATGTTTCTGTGTCAATGAGACAACGTACCGGTTCAAGTACCGAAAATATCGCAACCGTAGGTGCTTCAGTTCAAAATGAACCCAATCAGTCGATTTCACGGGGGAATTGGGAATTTCTCTATCCACACCGTGGCAAATTTTGCGTAAAGATCTTGCCTTACACCTTCACAAAATCAAATTAACTCTTGAACTGAAGGCTCTTGATCATTTGAAGTGCCGAAACATTTCCGATTGGGTTCTGTTAAAGTTTGAACAAAATCCTGAATTTCATTGAAAAATCATCTTCCGTGATGAAGTTCATTTTCGCCTTAATGGCTTTGTCAATAAGCAAAATATGCGTTATCGAACAGCAACAAACCCACATATGCTTCCAGAAACTCCATTATAACCACAGAAAGTGACCGGATGGTGTGAATTTCATGCCGGAAGTGTGATTGGACCATATTTTCTCTACGATGAAAATGATCGCCATGTTATGGTCGATAGAGTTGGCTATCGTGCTATGTCGGAAGACTTAGCCAGAATTAAATGGACTTAACATCAGTGCTATGTGTTTCAACAAGTTGGTGTCACATGCCACACAGCTGGTCAAACAACTGATCTATTTTAAGGGGAAATCCACCAACCATGTAATCTCGAGGAATAGTCTGGTTGATTGGCCACCTCGCCCATACGATTAAACGCCGTTGGATTTCTTTTTCTGGAGTTACGTTAACTCGTCGGTTTATGCCAACAGGCCAACAACGTTAGAAAAGCTCAGGGGCAATATCGAACGCGAAATTGCCAACGTTTCGGTCGATATGTGTTAAATAATGGTGGAAAATTAGCTTCAAAGAATAGATTTCTGCAAACGTGCTCTCTGTGGCCATATGAACGAAATCGAATTCCATAGTGAAATGCAACATGTGTACTGCAACTGGAAGAAATTTCAGCCTAATATCTCAATTATTCCGTGTTTTATTTAAATACAAAATTGTTATGTCCTTATTTGAAAAACTCGATATCCTTTAAAAATTCGGGGGAAGAAATTTGATTTTAATTTAGAGTTTGTGATCCTGTTCTATGATACCCTTGTGGGAATCTCCCATATTTCCCTGCCCCGGGGTTGTTCGTGCTATAAATAGTCACCTTGAAAGACCCCCGGGCGTGAAAACTCTATGTGTTTATTCTTAGTTACGTCTTGTATAATTGTTTACACATGGCTACATGGATAATTTTCGTAGCGCCAAAAAAACCCTCACTACATAAAATCATTCATATCATCCTTGAGACAAATACGTAATAAAAATATCGCGCAGTAATAATTGCTACTGAACACGAGACTGTTCACAAAAACAACCCTTTCAGAATCGGTTCATTATTTTATTTGCGTTTCCGGAATCGAAAAAAAAATCCCAGTATTTTTCCGTTTTTTTTTCTGCCCCAAGGCAAAATCATCGAAGCAATTATATAGGTTATACATCTAACACTCTGTATTCTGCATGCTCTGTAATATTGATCGCCTGTTGCATCGTTGCTAAAGCGCAGGCGTCACTCCAGCATGTCCTACTCCTGTGAGCTTTATTCGTCCTGATATTCAAGTAGGACACGACACTCAGCTGACTTCAGCTTAGCTGTCTTCATCAGTCTCTTCCTCTGCTATAACCATGGAAGGACTACTACTTTTACTTCAAACATCTTGGTGTCTTTGAGTTCTTTTACAAAGCCTTTGGTGAGTACAAACTTTTGCATTACCGTACCGTGTGTTTGATTTAAATAATCGGGGTATAATTCGGTGTTCTACACGATGGTGTAATCCTTTTCTTTTGTTAATTATTTTATATTTAAATCATAAACGTATATTTAGAAATACGATACGGAAAAGGGGGAATGTGAAACAAGCATCAGGTGTTACTTATACGTTGTAGCATCCAAAAGATTAAGATGTTTCCCTTTTTACTTTGCTTCGTCATATGTATGCATGAGGAGTAGTATGTTAAAGCAGATCATTGGATTGTCTGCGAATTTTAAAATACGTACACTCGCACGTATGTTAGATACTTTTGGTCGTGCGAGGAAAAAAAATAGTATTGATTTTTTTCATCGTCAAGTCGTCATGTTCGAACTGGTTCAAGCTAGATATTTTCCAATAACAAAGTTGTAATTATAACTTTCACACGTTCGAATGCTCATTACTGGTGCTTTAACGGGTTTAAATATATATTAATATCTCGAAGTATCAATAATTAGATTTTATTATAATTTTTTTCATGTAATTTCAAATATTCTAATGTACGCATTTATATGAACATTGTAATTTAAGCTCGTAAAAAATATGCGCACCACAATATATAAATTCGTTTCGTTGAAAATATCCTTTACTTTTTTTAATAATTTAAAAACAAAATTAAATTTAAACCACTTTTTATTATTATTATGCAATCCAGAATAATTCAAATTCAATTATTCCGTAAATATTTAGCTTCCCCCCCTTTTCCCAGTGTACAACTACATTTAATTCTTTAAAAAAATCGTTTACATTAGAAACATTGTTTACCTGGTCCAATAGTTCAATTATAAATTTTCAAAAAATTCGTTGCGGGTTAAAAAATATAATATTAAATATTCCCGATCCTAAATTGTAAAAAAAATCCCCCATATTTTTGGTACATAAGAAGGCGCAGCCACCAATGAATGCTAGAATCGAGAAATGAACTATACGACATATTTAGATCTTAAAAATCGAAATTTTATCTTTTAAAAGCATTAAAGAAGATATATTGTCCTTCTTTTTGAACTCCATATGTGATACTAATCGGGGGCACGTGTTTTCAATAAAATTCAATAGAAATAAATATAATTTCGAAATATTTGCTTTTGGGCTTTCTCGAAGAAAAGGATCTTCGATTAAGTTTCTAATATTTCATAATAAATATTTTTATATATTAAGAAACATTTAACCGAAAAAAAGCGACTTCGATGAAGATTTTAATTATCAATGGAAGCTTACAGGAATTACGAAAGAGAGTTTTATTTTTTAAATTCAATTTCTTCCCTTGCGTTTCGTTTTATCGTTTTAATTTATTATAATTTCCCATACTTGGTCGTCAATCAAATTCATTGTTTGCCCAAATACACTGTCTGTATTTTTTTTATATTTTATTTATATTTTTATATATTAAGAAATATTCGATATGGTGTTGGCCGTTTTTCTTTGATTGCTTCATCCAGTTTTATTAACTGTTGACAATAAACATCAGAATTGATCGTTTGGTTCCTTGGGAGCAGCTCAAAAAACACAACACCTTTGTAATCCCACCAAACTGACAGCATGATCTTTTTTGGATGCAATTCAGCTTTCGATGTGGTTTGAGCTGGTTTATCGTGTTTGCTCCATGATCATTTTCGAACTATGTTACTGTACAGGACCCATTTTTCATCACCAGTGATGATTCTTTTTAAGAAAGGGTCGGTTTCATTTCGTCTAAAGTGCATATCGCAAAAGTTGATTCTTTGTGTTAAATGAATTTCTTTCAATTCGTGAGGTACCCAAATATCAAGCTTCTTAACTAGCCCAAGACATTTTAAATGTTTTTCAATTGTTGTGTGCGATACATGTAGCCGCAACCTCTCGAACAGTTATATGACGATCCTCTTCAATTATGACTTTGATTTGGTCATCATCAACTTCAGTAGGCCGACCAGAACGTTGCTCATCTTTGAGGGAAAAATCTCCAGAACGGAATTTTTTATACCAATTCTGACACATGCGCTCTGTTAAGCAATTAGCACCATAAACTTCACATATCTTTTTGTGAGCCGCAGCAGCTTTCTTTCCTTTACGGAAATAAAATAGTAAAATATGTCGAAAATGTTCGTTTCTGCACTCCATTTAAAATTAACCCACAACTAATAGCTTTAATAAAAATCACGCACTACTTGCTTCTGAAGTTACGTCAATGTGACTAGTATCACGCGACAAACGGTAAAGTACAGCACTAACATACGTTATACAAAAAATAAAGCAACGCTCTCTATCAGTAAAAACCGAAAGTACTTAGTTGCCAACCCAATATAATTGGGCTTATTCTTTCAAACTCCCGCTGTACAAACAACTAATATTATCCAATCCTTAATTATGTATATGATTTAGGTGCTCAATAATAAACGAAATAACTTTTCGAAAGACCTTTAGACTATTCATAAACAGATAGGTTATAAATTCTAGTTTGGAGGATCCTATTTGTTGGAAATACAAACACACACAATACATACGCATTTGTGTTGAAATCGAACACATAAAGCTACCTACATATCGTAGATACAAGCATACGTACATACAAATAACATTATGCAGTGAATGCATTTCATTCTTTTGAAACGTTGCGCAACTAAAACAACTGCTACCATTTATATGCAGATATTGTTCCCAGATAAATTGTTTATGCATACGTTTTCATTCAAAATCGTTTACGGTGGTAACCCCGCTTATGTATGAGGTTGGGTGTACCATGGTTTCATTTTATCTGATCGACAATTCTTTCCTATGCCTCGGCCTATCGAACAGAGGCATCTATACTAACGGTTATTTGCAATAAATACCTTCCTGATGGTTTACTACCGGGGCTAGCGTCGAACAGCTCTTTTTACCTCTTTTGGGACTATTTTTTTATGGTTGAAATTCTTTTTTTTTCTTCAAACATGAGTGTGTATGTATGTGAAAAAGAAATATGAATATAATCATTTCGTCTATTGATTGCTTTGGCTTAATAGCTGGGAAAACCAGGGAAAAAATTATATAAATTACTTAAATATTATCTGATTTTATAATTTCTCTGGGTTTTCCAAGGATGTAATTTTCTTTGTTGTAGCAATTTCGTGGCTGCGTTTTTATGACTCTATAAATGTGATTGCAATTACACAAAAAAATATTGGAAATTGTTTGCGACCGTGTAAAAATAGCACAGGAAAATCCAGCAGTAATTTTTTAAATTGTGTTAAGTAAGTACAGTTAAACAAATTGTATTTTTACAAAGTAACAAATATCGCTACCAATTATATACAGTACAGTGCAAAAGGAGGAAGTACCTTCTTGAATTTTACAAGAAACTATTAAAAAAGGATAATTAATAATCTTACACAAGTTGAATTTTTTTTTATTGCGTAAAAACTAACACATATCGATATTTAAATGTAAACAACTTAAATTTTCAATATTTTCCATGACCACCTTTATTTTTTATGGTATCCTGCATTCTTCTCGGTAGGCTTTCCATTGATGAATTAATGAAATTTTCAGAAATATTGTACCACTCTTCCTGTAGTATGTTCCACAGTTCATTTTTGTTCTTTGGCCCCCTTTCACGCTCTTTTCTGTCGAGATAATCCCACACGTGCTCAATAATATTTAAGTCAGGATTCCGAGGTGGCCATATCATAGTCTGCAATGCCCCATTGCTTCATGCTGTGTTAAATAAGTTTTCAGAAGTTTCGAGATATGCTTGGGATCATTATCTTGCTGTGGAATGAAATTGCCAAAAAGTCACCACGATGATGGTATGGCATGTTCTTGTAATAGTGCTCTGTATTTCTCACCAGTTAATTTACCCTATATTTTTACAATTTCACCCGCACCTGCTGCAGAAATACAACCCCAAACTTGGATATCGCCTCCTCCATGCTTTATGGTAGTGTGTAAACATGGTTCCAATAACGATTCACCAGGGCGTCGTCTGACATACTGACGTCTGTTCGTTCCAAATTGATATTTAGGATTCGTCAGTCCAGAGTACTTGTCGCCACTCATTATATCGTGTTTCGTGATCTCTGGCGTATTTTAATCGTTTTCCTGTATTACCTCGTCGCAGTAAGGGTTTACTCACGGCCACGTATCCCCTCAAGCCTGATCTGAGCGAGTATCGCCTTACTGTTGGAGCATGAACCGAAGTACCAGATGTTCGCGCGAGATCTTGAGCTAGTTCTGCGCTAACTTTCTTACGATTTCTTAAGGAACTAACTTTTAAAAACTGTGCATCAGCTTTACTGAGTTTTTTTGGACGTCCACTCTTTAGTCTATCACACTGCCGGTTTCAGTCATTCTTTTTATTGTTTGTTGCACGACATACCGGGAATATTTCACTATCTTTGATATTTTCACTTGACTATAACCCTCTTGGTGTAAAACAATAATTTTTTGTCTGTCTAGTAATGCTATTCTAGGAATTTTCTATCTACTATAACAATTTACACATCGCAATTTTTTTTAAAATGAAAATTCCACTCGTAGGCGCGTTTTTTAAGAATTTAAATAAATTCCATTGTGGAACCGCTCTGTATCGTTTCTACCACTGAATTAAAAACAAAATCTTGTAGACAAATAACTCACCCTTGAAATTTTATTGAAGAGCATTGTGGTGCAATAAAATTTATTACTTTAACCCTCTTATCAGGCGGTCCATCTCACCCCTACGCGGAAGTATGATGTTATAACCTTGAAAATTTCCAGTGATTATATTTCTACCAATAAGTGAATCGTTGGAAAGATGTATTAAGTATTATAAATTAAATTATGCCAATAATTATTTGTAAAAACATTTGATAAATAAGTTTTGGAAAATATTGTTAGGTGCTTCTTTCTTTTGCACAGTACTGTATACAGTGTACGCCATGACATGATTATTACAGCTTAAGGATGTGTTATTCAATTTCATATTTTTTAAATGTCACAGTTTTTTTTTTAAGTAATTGTTTTCACATCATCACTCTTTTGTTTCGGGACTGGGGGTGTAACATAACAATCCGTTTGTTATAGGTTGCCTATACTTATTAAAATAGGTGAAATGAAACGCTCATTCAATGCTGCCAATCTTATATTTTAATGTTTTTACACGTCCACTATTAAATCTTATCTTATAAAACATTAATGAAACATTAATTAAACATTTAGTTGGTCTTAACTATATTAACAGAAGTATGTGTCTCAATTGGTTCTGATATTATTTACTAGAATACATGGTACGTCCCAACTCTCTTTGTTTTTCCCTAAACGTTGCTATGGGGTCCTCAAATTGACTGTAATATTTCAAGACGTCCCTTACATCTTCTATTTCTGACATCGCTATTACTGTAAATAAATATATGAGATTCCACGAAGTAATATACACAACATAACGCAGCTTACCCCTTAAGAAATTCGCTAGATCTAATAGTGTCGTGTCGTTATCGCTACCATCCCATCTGGGTATCTTCAAGACGTTATCTTTGTTCATTTGCACGGATTCGCCGTCCCAATCGACAACTACCACCTGAAACATGTAGAATTTCTATTTTATCCTGTTATTAATTGTTTAAGTTTAGCAAACATTAGAAAAGTTTTCGTCTTAAAATAATTAATAAGATTGAAAAATCATTCGGGTAACCAGCGATGAAAGTCGATGGGAAGCGAACTCTTCATTTACTTTGTGTTATTCGAAGGCAAAAAAACTTTCGTCTTAATATATTCAATATGGTTGAACAATTACACGGGTAACCAGTGACAGGAACCAATGGTAGGCGAACGCGTGCAGGCTTTGTCGGTAGCTTGACAATAAAAAGAAGGTTGTTCTTCTTCATTGCCAGTTCATAAACAATCAAAATGATGGGAAAGTATTGGAGCTTGATTAACTTGTTTTACCACAACATACTTAATTGACCTTATTTCAAATAGTAAACACTTTTTCAAGCACTACCACATTAAAGGTTTAACATAGTTAAAGATTAGGTCCAAGAATTTGTTGAAAACCGTTTTGTATCAAAATCCCCTGGTTGCTTCAAAGGTATTGAAGATACCTTTGAAGATATCGTCAATAATTTTTCTTTGCGAAAAATATTTTTCAAAAATGAGTAGTTTTCGAAAACTACTCATATATTTTTGAAAAATGTTTTCACAAAGAAAAGTTATTAATGGTATCCCAACACTACCATTAATTTGAATGAAAAAGACTTCGTTACAAAAACCTTACCTTTCTCAGATTCCTATTGAGCTTATCCAAATCTTTCACGTGATGTCCATCAGTAAAATAAGTAGCATCCCTCACCAGCTTATAAGTGATCAAATTATTCGGATCCAGAGCTTCGAGGATAGGAAATACAGTCATGCCCAATTCCGCAGTGTAAATAACAATCTCGTAGATACCATTTAATATTTCCAAAAATTGATCGATACCTGAAAACCCTCACTGTTTTCCACCGAGCGTTTTAATATACCCTATCTTACCTGGTCTTTTTTTAAATCTCCAACCAGTGTTGTAAGTCCAATCGGGGTGCACTAACACGTCTTTAAATTCCAACACTAAAGTGTAAGGTGGTTGATGGTATGGGTATTTTAGTTCGTCTGGTAATAATTTTTCTCTGGATGGTTCGTTTATGAGCTGAAACATGTACAGTTTGGTTACAGATTAATTTCGAAGAAGTACATATTTGGATTATATAATTTTGCTTTGGGTTTTGGATATTCTGCTATATTGGTGATTGATAGCAAATGCTGAAGAAGAAGATGGCAGCAGGCCAAGTATAAAGGTTGTTGATTATGCGCCTTTTAAGCATTAATAATCTTTCTGGACTTACTCAATGATTCAGGTTCTAATCTGACCACTACTAAATTCAAAATAAATAAAAATTAACTTAATCGTCGGTCCAATTATGGGCCTTTTAAGCATTAAAATCTTTCTGGAATTACTCAATGATTCAGGTTCTAATCTGACCACTACTAAATTCAAAATAAAAATTAACTTCATCGTCGATCCAATTTAATGATTTTAATTGAACGTGAATGATACTCCATTACAACCAGATATTTTAGATCTTTAAGCATACACATCAAAAATTTTTAAGCGTAGTTTTTACCTTTCTGTAATAATTCATCTGCCTCATGGTTCTGTATAAATATTGCACTGGTGCGGACATGTTCGAATATTCATCATCCACAATGACACCATCTTCATCGACTTTCGGCGCTCCAAATTCGACCACGAGAAACAGCCCCATAATCGTAAACGTAACACCGAAAATAGTGAAGGTATATTTCATGGTTCGCCATGAAACATCATCTTTCTTAGCGTTGGCGTCTTCTTCTTTTCTGGAAGATTCCGTCTGCGTCACGGTGGAAATTATGGTCGAATTCAACGATGACGATATCGATATTTGTCCGGGTTTGGTCACTATTTCCGATTTATCAATCACTTTCGCCTCTTCACTCGCCACAGAGGCGACGCATTCCTTTTTATCGAACTTGACGGGCTCTTAAAATAAGAAATTTGTATTTTCAAATTATGTCAGATATTTTACTTATCTCACTTTACCTTTTGACGTATAAAAGGCCACTAACGTCAGATTTTTCGCAATACCCGAGCGAATTGGACTGAAGCTTTTTGAATTAAATCGAGTGACGAAGCTTGTTCGTAATAGTATTCGAGATAAAGTCAATGAAGTACGCACTAAACTTAACATGTTAATCGTTTGTGTTGTATGTCTGAATAATTAAATGACGCGCAGTTGACGTTTAATATTTTGGAAGTATCGGCGAGCATGGAGCGCTTGGATTTTTAATGTCTGGTAATATTGTGAAATAGTAAACGTTGTTTTACATAGATGGCGATACAATTTATATTGACTTATTTAAGGCATTTGATATTGTGCGCAACATGATGCAATTTTACAAAAATTAAATGAAAATTTGGATACCAATCAAAAATGAATATCCAATTTTGAGTGTAAAAGTTGTAAGGATACGTGGCTTGCAATAAAGTCGTTGTTACGCAAAATTTACTGTTTCAAATGATTTGATGCAGGTCCTTAGATTTGATTGACTTTTTATTGGTAATTGAAGTATCAGTTATGACATTTATATGCGAAAAATAATATCTGCCAAATGGCCTCCTCTTGCAGCTTCACAGACGTCCACTCTTTTGTTAAAATTTTCAATTACATTTTGACATAATTGAGACTCTATCTCACCAATAACACAAATAATTTCATCTTTTAAAGCAGCAATTGATTGTGGATTGTTTTTATAAACCTAACTTTTCACATAACTCCAAATAAAACAGTCTAACGGTGTCAAATCACATGACCAAGATCATGTGATTTGACAATCAATTACCAATAGAAAGTTTTTGAAAGTGGATGCAAATTATGTGTTTTATTTATTCTTTAAAAAAACCGCTAAATTTGAAACACCTTTACATATGTATACAAAATACAAACATTGACGTGGTATGGGGTTTTGTTTACCTTCTCTGATTAATGTATTTTGATATACTGAAATTCCCATTTGATGAGTTTTTATCGTTAAATCGTAGGTCGACTGTGTAAAATTGCCAAAATTATCAGGTTGTTACAAATGTAATGTCCGTTTTTTCCTTCAGTCTGAACTGAATCGCACCTGTGTGAAGGAGTGTATGTTTTTGGTGAAAATTATTATTGTATTTGTAGAAAATTTTATTTTACATAGATGGCGATACAATTTATATTGACTTCTTTAAGGCATTTGATATTGTGCGCAACATGATGCAATTTTACAAAAATTAAATGAAAATTTGGATACCAATCAAAAATGAATATCCAACTTTGAGTTTAAAAGCTGTAAGGATACATGGCCTGCAATAAAGTCCTTGTTTCACAAAATTTACTGTTTCCAATGATTTGATGCAGGTCCTTAGATTTTATTGACTTTTTATTGATAATTGAAGTATCAGTTATGACATTTATATGCGAAAAATAATACCGCCAAATGGCCTCCTCTTGCAGCTCCACAGACGTCCACTCTTTTAAATTTAAAATTTTCAATGACATTTTGACATAATTGAGACTCTATCTCACCAATGACACGAATAATTTCATCTTTTGAAGCAGGAATTGATTGTGGATTGTTTTTATAAACCAGACTTTTCACATAACCCCAAAGAAAATAGTCTAGCGGTGTCAAATCACATGATCTTGGTGGCCAATTAACATCACCGTTTCTTGAGATTACACGTCCAGGAAATTGTCATAAATACTAAATACTGTATTGTTTGTTATTGGGTCTTTAGTTTTAGCGGATCTTTATACTAAACTTAATTTCTAGTGCAAAAAATAATACACAACACTTTAACTTTTATTAAAACAAAAGAATGTTTAACTTATGCATCTAATGAAATGTAATTTTCGAGAGATAAATGTAATCGCTTCACCTCAAATCTAATTTACCGTTTAGCTTATTTTTTACTCTCAACAGCATCATAGTGAACCACTTATCTAATCTATGGATCATGTCGAATTCTTGAACAGCTTCTGTTAATCCATCGATATTTTGCTCTTCTGTGTTCGCCAAAATTTTGAACACTAGCTTATATTCTCTGGTATCTTTGAAGGCTGGGTATTTTTGACAGTAGTTTTCCAACACTGTATGGGAACTTAAGGGATCCATACACACGTGGCAAAGCATAGCTTTGAAGAAGTAATCTTTAGCACAATATTTCAAAAGGGAATTTTCCAAAACCGTACCCGCTATCTGCTCGTATATAAGTATAGCTTTTTCGTAATTTTCGATCTCGGCGCAATACGAAGCAACCTTCAATAGACACCTGTTAGCGCACGATACGCTCTCTTCCCCTCGAAAATAATCGGAAGCCTGCTCGAAATGCTGGATTATCTTATCGTAATCCAACGGTTCATTTTCATACATCTCAGCTATGGTTTGGTGGTGTTTAGCCGCTACAGTAAACCTCCCCATATCCAAATATATCTCTATCGCCTTCAAATAAGACTGTTCGGCTGCTGGCGTGTTGAATTTTTTGTAACAATGTCCAGCGTCTACGTAAGCAGTTGCAGCTTCATGTCTGTTGCCCACCTTTCCCAAAAGATTAGCCGCCTTTAAAAAGCTTTCCGCGGCGTCTTCCCAACTCTTGGTGATCTTGAAGAGGTTTGCGGCGCGCTGGTAGCATTCCGCCGCATCTTCTGATTTATTGGTCGTACCGAAGAAGAAACTTAAAAAGCCTCCAGGTGACAGTTTCTTTTCTGCTTCTTTCAGTAAGTTGATGGCTTTGTCTCTGTACACGTCCATTTCTCCCGGAACTATCATTTAGAATCTTATTTAATCATATTTTCATCGGGAAATTTGTAACTGTTGCTGCTTCGGAAATGAAGTGTTTGAATTGTCAAAATATGACATTTACACTCCCTGTCAAAAATATTCAAAAATCGTTTTAGTGTTGGTCTCTTTTTTAATATGTTTTTTTATTGGTAGTTTCAACCGTTGAGTTAACTCAGTCGAAATTCCTTAAAAAAAGAGTAAAGATTATCATTTTAGTATTTGAATATTGCCCGGTATATAAAAATTGTACTCTAGTGAGAATAAAACCGAGTTTTTTTTTTAGTTATGTAAATTGATCTTATTGACAATTATATAAAATTGTCATTTATGAGATTTACAAGTTACACATCTTGAATACGTTCAACATTGATAAAATGAAGGTGTACGCTTTTTATGTGCTGGACCAGATAATATTTTTAGCTTAAAAAGTTTGATCATGCGTTTGAAAGTCCAATTTAATAACATTTATAACAGATTGGGAAAAAGCACTAAAAATTTCATCACATGACATTCCAATAACAAGTATAATTACTTCTAACCTCCTGATGTCCTTAATTTTAAAAGAATTTTCAAAAAACCTACCGTGATCTACCTATGTGATTTAACAATAAGCAACGTTATACTACTACGGGCAAAAAATAGTAAGACTTTGTTCATAATTTTTAAATTCTTAATTTATTCTTCCAAATCTATTTCGTCCCCCTCAAAGCAATCCCCCCTGGCCCCAATACACTTGTATCAACGTTTCTTCCAATTCTCGAAACAGTTGTTAAAGTCAATTTCAGGAATAGCCTTCAATGCACGTAGCGATTCACGTTTAATGTCTTCAATTGACGCTTAACGTCTCTTGGCTTCAAATCATAAGGAACCCAAGTTTCTTGTTTTTGAATCATTCCCAACGTATGCAATCGCTGGGAAATGGCTTGGAGGGTAACTCCTAATGCTAAAGCAAGCTCTTTTTGCGTTTGGCACGGATCCTCATCGAGCAATGCCTCCGATTCAGCGTCTTCGAAGGTTCTTGGTCTTCCTTCACGCGAACGGTTGCCAACATCGAAATCACCGTCTTTGAAGCGACAGAACCAATCACGGCACGTTGTTTCAATTAGAGCAGCATCTCCGTAAACTTTTTGGAGTTCTCGATGCGCTTCGGCCGCCGTTTTCTTCGAATGAAAGAAGAAAAGCAACACTTCCCGCAAATGACGATTATTTGGCACAAAATCAGACATTTTCACTCAACCAAAAGTATATGACGCAAAAACAAAATCACTAATGTGTCAAAGCGGTTTGTTTACCATAAGTCTAAGCTTGGTTCATGACGTTTTGGTTATGTCACAATCGACCAGCACTTACTACTGGAGCTATCCCTTGAAAAACAGCGAGAACTTAGTTGCGCACCTAATATACAACCATGCTCAAATGTATTAGACACCTTACGAATTTATGTACATACATACATATATAGTTTATATAGTTTAGTCAAAAGAGAGGTGAGGAAAATAAAACTGTTGTGAAAATTATGTACAAAGTGTTATTTAGCAATATAGTACAATTTATCAATATTTTGTCGCTCCGTCCTTGGCCTTAATGACAGCTCGCACTCGTGGAGGCATACTTGCTACTAAATTGTAACACTCTGTCGGTGGTATTGCAGCCCATATTTCGCGAATTTTTGTTGATAATTCTGCTTTTGACAGGCATTTATGTTCCGTGATCTTAGTTTTTAAGATACGCCACAAATTTTCAATGGGCGACAAATCGGGACTTTGTGGCGGCCAATCCAATACCTCCACTGTGTTTTCCTCGAACCAACGCATTACAGCTCCCGATTTGTGACAGAGCGCATTATCTTGCTGAAAAATGTATTGTGGAATATCCTGGTCGAATAGTTTTAGCACAGACGGTTCTAATACTTCCTCCAACATGGCTAAATAGCGTTGGCTATTCATTCGTCCATCGCACAGGTACACTTCTCCAATACCGTATACAGACATACAACCCCAAACCATGATACTACCACCTCCAAATTTTACTGTGGGAATGATACATTGTGGTTCATAAGCTTCCTCTTGCCTACGCCGAACGTATAGCGTCCCAGGTAGTCCCCAAAGCTGCCATGCAAAAGAAGAAAGTTAGCACTTAGACAGGATTAATTTTGTTTAATGTTACATGTAGACTGAATTGCATACAACGATAAGAATATTAGTCATGAAGATGTACTTACATACCTCGATATTCGATTCATCAGACCAAAGAATCTTCGACCACTTCTCGATTGTCCAATTTTCATGTTGTTTGGCCTATAAATACCGCTTCTTTTTATGAGCGTCAGTTAAAAGCGGTTTACGTCGCGCTTTACACCCTCGTAAACCAGCACGCTGGAGACGCCTTCTCACTGTTTGCGCAGAAACTGTTACGCGATAACGCTGTTTCGGCTCACTGGCGAGCTATTTCGACGACTTTTTCCTATCACTGAGAGCCAGTCTTTGTAAAATTCTGTCTTCTCTAATTGAGGTACAGGGTTTTCTGCCACTTTTTGGTCTGTTAACAAACGACCCACTCTCCTGATAGCAACTAATGGTTGTACGGACTGCACATCGCAAACATTTTTTTTTTCAATTGCAGCTATCGATAACTTCTGGGAATGCAGTAGCACTATTTGGGAGCGTTCCCCTACCGACAACTCGCGTGTTTTAGGCATTTTTCTTCAACAAATAACTGACAACGTGAAAAAATAGGATAATCTAATTGATCTCTACCACAAACTCACAAACGCACGTTCCTCACACACTGCTAGAATGACACTAAATTTCTAAAATCCACAATTTCCCCTTTCCACCTATTCTGTTCAATAGGGGATTAACTAGGGTATTCAAAAACGCATTTCTGTAAATACCATTAACTATTTTGACGGCTAATTTCCGTCAGACTTGGATAATACCGAGAATAAGGGTTTTTACCTCGAGTGTCTAATACATCTGAGCATGGTTGTATAATGAAGAATATGTTTTAAGTTGTGAAAAAAATTAATTATCCAAAACATTATTTACGGGTTGCTTTTGTGGGGCACTCGAAAATGTTTAAATTTAAGAATGGCATTACTAATTACTGTAATATGTGTCTAGCCATAGCGACTGGAGAATTAACATAAAATATTCAAGCCGAGGGAAACGTTTAATTTGACACGAAATGCCTGCCTTGTGGAATTTCTGGCAGAACATAGAAATTGCCTTTTTTCAATGTAAATCGTCTGCGTACATCCGTTACTTCATCTTCTTCAATTTGTATTTTCTATCGTGATCAATCATATATTAATAGATGTACGTAAATTCAATAAAAGATATTTCAAAACGGAAAATCAAACGATCTAAATTTAAAACCGTCACTTCATTCCATTCTATTATTACCATTATTACAAAGCAACGTAGTAGTCGTCCTCCCGATATCTTCGAACTCTTTTTCTTTCCTTCCGCCCATAATCTCGAGCCAAACAAAAACGTCGCGACACGAAATTTTAAATTCATGCCTTATCTGAGCGCCATACCATCTTTTAACTTCCACAATGACTTATTCACCGAGTTCAAGATCTTCATGAGTGTTGCGCGCTCTCGTGCCTTAGGAAATATCAAGAAGGCCGTGTACGATGGACGTTTCCGTCTCTCTCCGACCGACCGGCCTAAAATCGTCAACGTTCTCAGTCATTGAGCCCGCTCGACTCGCGAATTTTTAGATGCTATATCGATTGGGTAAGGACAGACACTTAAAAAGATGTGTGTCAGACAAAGTAGTGAGGACTTTTATGCGGTGCCCGAGATGGGAGGATGATGTGAGGTGGGCGCGGGGAGGAGGGGACTCGTAATAGATTAAGGACCTATGAGATCTCAATAAAAAAAAAAACGAAGAGAGGAATTATCGAGGCGAATATCGGACGGAAATGTTGGTAAAGTCTTGTCGCACGGTTATAATGGTTCGCGTTCGAAATGATTAGTTTAGAAGCAAAGAACAGATCCATGTGAATATTTTGTAATTAAGATTGTTGCGACTTCAGTAAAATCGAAAAATATACGCTGCTTTTTTTTAAAGATTAACCACAGGCTTTCGTGTGTTAAGGTTTTCCAATAAGAGTGATATGATTTCTTTAAAAAAAAACACACTTATTGTTAAGAAAATTCAAAAGTTTTTTATTTAATGTGAAGTACAATCGATACAATTAAGTTCTAAATAAAAAGTCATTCAAATGGCCTCCACTTCTTCTGCAGGAACGAATTCGATGAACCCAATTTTCGAGCACTTTTTCCACTAAATCTAGTCGTATGTCATGTAAAGCTTGAAAAGAGTCTGATTTATTTCGATAGACCAATGACTTCAAATAACCCCACAAGAAATAGTCTAATGGTGTTAAATCACAACTTCTTGGAGGCCATTCAATATCATAATATCTTGAAATAATCGAATCTTCAAACTTTTCTCGCAATAATTCTATTGTTGCATTTGCTGTGTGACACGTAGCCCCGTCTTGTTGGAACCAAATGTTGTCAAGATCAACTTCTTCCAATGTCGGCCATAAAAAGTTGGTTATCATCAATCTATACCGCTCTCCATTGACAGTAACGATGTTACCAGCTTTATTTTGAAAGAAGTACGGACCGATGATTCCACCATACTAACAACCACACCAAACTGTCAATTTAGGTGAATGTAATGGTTTTTCATAAATAATTTGTGGATTTTCTTCGCACCAGAATCGACAGTTTTGTTTATTTATCACACCATCCAGATGAAAGTAAGCCTCATCAGAGAAGATGATTTTCTTAAAAAAATCGTTATCGTTTTCAAGTTGTTCCAAGGCAAAATCAGCAAATTCACGACGTTTACGGTGGTCCAATGGCTTCAATTCTTGAGTGAGAACAATTTTATAGGGATGCAAACCTAAATCCTTTCTCAAAATTCGCCAGGTTGTGGTTTGAGACAGTCGCAATTGTTGAGAACGTCTTGGAATCGACAAATTACGGTCTTCAGTAACACTTGCCTGAACGGCAGCAATATTTGCATTACTTCGAGCGGTTCTTTGTCTTATTGGCACTTGAAAATTATGTAAAGAAAATGTAACCTCAAAATTTTTAACAATTCGACGAATAGCGAGCACACTTTATTGATTATTACGACCATAAAATGGCAAAAGTGCACGAAAAGTTGCAATTGGAGAACGATTATTTTGATAATAAAACTGAATAATTTGTAAACGTTGTTCTTGCGTATATCTCTCCATGATGAAATTGTAAACACTACTGGATACAATGAAAAACAAATGACAGATCATGACATATTACAAATGGCCGAAATGTCACTTCAAAATCATATCATCCCCATTGGAAAACTTTATATCTTCATAAAATTTAATATTTTATAGGTTAAATATTATTAGCAGATATTTTTTTGTGTCATCTTTCACAACACATTTTAATTAAGGCTCACACTTATCCAACGTTACAGTTACAAAGACATCACCGGAAGTAAACAACGCCCTAATTTTCTCCAAATGTTTTCTCATTAGACTTGTATAAATTCTCATCTAAAATATGCATTTCTTAAATGTTCGGGATGAAAATTCCACCAGAGTAAGTACTATAAATTTCCCTCAATAAAACATCTTAAAGGAGTTGGCCCAAAATTTACTTAAACCCCATTATATTCTGGAATATAATTGGTTACATTATACTGTAGCTCGCTGGTAATAACGCGAATGAAGTGGTCCTGTCTTAAGTTACCTTCCATCGACGAATAAAGTTCGGCATTTTGGAAAGTTCGAAGGAAAGGGAAGGCAGAAAAAAATGGTATTACATCTAATTAAGTTTATTATGGATGTAATTTTCCTTCCTAAGAAAAAAAAAATTGGTGAATTTTCTTAGGAGTCGATGTATGAATTTGAATTGTTTGAATTTATAAACAATAAGGAATTGATCTTTTCGAATAAGCATTTTCCTTTGTATTTTTTTTTGGGTCATTGGTTCTTATGGAAAAAAAGGTACAAACACAAATGATTGGATTATTTTCTTATCATTTTTCTTTATATTCTATGCAAAGTGCTTTGTTAATTTGATATAGGAATGCACCAAAGCATACCACAATGATAAAGTGTAACGATAGTAACAATATATACGAGGTGTGTGTTTTAAGTAAGGGCCGTTTGAAAGTAAAAACCAAACGAAAGAAAATTTTTAAAAACCAAATATGTATTTACATTTCTCTACTTTTCAACATAACTACCAAGTTTGTTTAACCCCTTCAACGCGGCGGTACCTCATGTGAGGAGTTGACGATCTCGCCTACGGGACGACAGTACCTCATGTGAGGGGCAGACGCGCCTTCAAGACGACGCCGTTCATTGGCTCTTTCTCCTTCGCACTTATTTCTATCCCGACGAAAGGAACCCTGTACGCTTCAGTATCGGTTTGTCTATTGAAAGCTAAAATTGCCGCCCCATGGGGACATCTTGGTGAAATAGGCCCCGCGTTGAAAGGGTTAAGCACTTATCAAACCTTACAACCAGATTTTGAACATCCTCTTCATAGAAACTTGCCGCCTGCTCCGATAACCAAAAGGTAACGGGCGTTTTCACGTCTTCGTCGTCATTTTAGTGGCTTCCGCAGAGATGATAATTGAGATAGCGGAAAAGATGGAAATCGCTCGGCGCAAGATCGGGGCTGTAATGGGGCGGTCTAAAACTCCCAGCCAAAAGAGTTAAATAAAGCCCAGATCTGAGCTGTGATGTGAGGCCTTGCAAAATTCCCTCTCTCATCATGCTGCGTTTTTTGTTTTGAATCGCCCTGCGTAGCTTTCGCAGGGTCTGGCTGTAGGCTACCGCATTTATGATGGTGACAGGCGATTCGATGCTCTTGAACGTTTTAAAGACACAGACCGTACAGATTACCTACATAGTTGCAACCGAGCACAGTTCTTCCCGAGGAATTCCGTGAGTCGAAGCGAGCACTCGCTGCGGCGCACGCACCACCTAGTGTATACAACAAAGCGGTCCTTACTTAAAAAATACGACTCGTATTTAAAACACATTATGTAAGGACAAAACTTCAAGACTTGTTACAGGAAACTGTTGTATATTTGTTTTTGAACCTGAAGATAGAAAGAATTAAAATTGTTACTAGATTCATGCAAATATTGGGTTGGCATCTAAGTACTTTCGGTTTTTACTGATAGAGAGCGTTGCTTTATTTTTTGGATAACGTATGTTAGTGCTGCACTTTACCGTTTGTCGCGTGATACTAGTCACATTGACGTAACTTCAGAAGCAAGTAGTGCGTGATTTTTATTAAAGCTATTAGTTGTGGGTTAATTTTAAATGGAGTGCAGAAACGAACATTTTCGACATATTTTACTATTTCATTTCCGTAAAGGAAAGAAAGCTGCTGCGGCTCACAAAAAGACATGTGAAGTTTATGGTGCTAATTGCTTAACAGAGCGCACGTGTCAGAATTGATATAAAAAATTTCATTCTGGAGATTTTACCCTCAAAGATGAGCAACGTTCTGGTCGGCCTACTGAAGTTGATGGTGACCAAATCAAAGTCATAATTGAAGAGGATCGTCATATAACTGTTCGAAAGGTTGCGGAGAGGCTACATGTATCGCACACAACAATTGAAAAACATTTAAAATGTCTTGGGCTAGTTAAGAAGCTTGATATTTGGGTACCTCACGAGTTGAAAGAAATTCATTTAACACAAAGAATCAACTTTTGCGATATGCACCTTAGACGAAATGAAACCGACCCTTTCTTAAAAAGAATCATCACTGGTGATGAAAAATGGGTCCTGTACAGTAACATAGTTCGAAAACGATCATGGAGCAAACACGATAAACCAGCTCAAACCACATCGAAAGCTGAATTGCATCCAAAAAAGATCACGCTGTCAGTTTGGTGGGATTACAAAGGTGTTATGTTTTTTGAGCTGCTTCCAAGGAACCAAACGACCAATTCTGATGTTTACTGTCAACAATTAATAAAACTGGATGAAGCAATCAAATCGGAAAGGTTTTCCACCAAGATAATGCAAGGCCTCACACATCTTTGGCAACTCGTGGGAAACTATTGGAGCTTGGCTGGGAAGTGATGCCACATCCCCCATACAGCCCTGATCTAGCACCATCTGATTACCATTTATTTCGAAGTTTGCAGAATTCTTTGAATGGTAAAACTTTCACAAATGACGATGACCTTCACTCGCACCCGGCTCAGTTTTTTGCTGATAAGGACTAGAAATTTGATGAGCGCGGAATCATGCAGCTGAAAGAAAGATGGCAAAAGGTCATTGAGCAAAATGGAAAATATATAATTGATTAAAAACTATTCTTTGTTTAAAAAAAAAGTGTTTTATTTTATACTACAAAACCGAAAGTACTTAGTTGCCAACCCAATAGTTTCGATTCTCTTTATCTTTTATTTCAAAACCAGTAACATACCAACAGTTCCCTGTGACAAGTCTCGACGGTCCATATCATTCACTATACAATAAGATGATTTGAAGATATTAAAGGAAGGACTTATTAAAAAAGAAAAAACACGAAAAATAAATAGAAAATAACATTCAATTTATTAACAATAGTTCTGGAAGACTCTGTATACATATTAAGTAAATATGAATCTATATTACTAGGTGGTCTTTTAAAATTAATACTAAATGATTTTTTGAAATAATAATAAGTTAAGAATAAGGGATAATGAAAAACAATGCAGTGTCATTAGTGTCATTTGTTTAATTTTCTGCCAACAGATGACGCTCCAGTAACTTCCAAACATTCTCCATATTTTACCATTTCAAATTCCGCTTTAAAAACTAGTCATTTTAGATTCTGATGCAAATATACGTTCATACGTGTGAAAATAGAAAGAAGTAATGTAAGGATCGCTAATTTTCATTAGCTTTTTCGCATAAATAAAAATGGATATTTGCGCGGCGTTTTATTTGTTTCTCCTGCCGCTTCGTTTCCGTTCTGCCAGAAACTTTTCGAAATGGATTTTACCTAGGACGATCTCGGTTTGAGTAGACGACTGGCCGGGGGCGGTATTCTAGTGAAACCGGCGGCGTCGAACACCGGCATCACCTCTCTACTGCCTCTGAGCGAGTCCTTCTTTAGGGCTTCTGTCGGGAAATACGTGGCACCGTAGAAGTCCAATCCTTGTTGCAGGAGGTTGTTGTATTCGTCGAGGGAAGCCAAGGTGACGCGTATGGGGTTCGGTGTGCCCGGCACCTGATCGATTTTCGGTGGAACTCGGCTAACCTCCACCTGGAACGTGAAAATTAAAGTTTTTATCCGTGCCAACTTTCAATTTGTTCGCTATGTAGATTCTGGTGTTCTCGCGAAAGTTTAAAAAAATTCCTGTGTTGGAAATCTATATTTGCATGTCGAATATGGAATTATTTTGCAAGGGTTTGATTCGTAGTACTATTTTGTTATTGTTTTCGTCAAATTGTTACTGAAAAATGTATTAGTTTCCTTTGTTCCACAGCCTAGGTTTAAATAACACATAATAAACTGTAATTTTCTTTTTCAAATAAGAAATTTAAATCTAACTTTTGATGTTTGTATATACAGGACTGTGCAAAAGAAAGAAGCACCTAACAATATTTTCCAAAACTTATTTACTAACGTTTTTACTCATAATTATTAGCTTAATTTCATTTATAACACTTAATACATCTCTCCAAGAACGATTCACTTATTGGTAGAAATATAATCACTGGAAATTTCCAAGTTTATAACATCATACTTCCGCGTAGGGGTGAGATCGACCGCCTGATAAGAGGGCTAAAGTAATAAATTTTATTGCACCACAATGTTCTGCAATAAAATTTCAAGGGAGAGTTATTTGTCTACAAGATTTTGTTTTTAATTCAGTGGTAGAAACGATACAGAGCGGTTCCACAATAGAATTTATTTAGATTCTTAAAAAATGTGCCTACAAGTGAAATTTTCAATTTAAGAAAAAATTGTGAGCTGTAAATCATTATAGTAGATATAAAATGCCTAGAATACCATTACTAGATAGAAATAAAATTATTGTTTTACACCAAGCGGGTTACACTCAATTGAAAATATCAAAGATAGTGTTATGTTCTCGCTATGCCGTGCAACAAACAGTAAAAAGAATGACTGAAACCGATAGTGTAAATCATAGACCAAAGAGTGGACGTCCAAAAAAGCTCAGTAAAGCTGATGCACAGTTTTTAAAAGTTAGTTCCTTAAGAAATCGTAAGAAAGTTAGCGCAGAATTAACTCAAGATCTTGCGCGACCATCTGGTACTTCGGTACATGCTTCAACAGTAAGGCGATACTTGCCCAAATCAGGCTTGAGGGAACGCGTGGCCGTGAGAAAACCCTTATTGCGACGAGGTAGTAGAGGGAAACGATTAAAACATGCTAGAGACCACGAAACTTGGGGATATAATAAGTAGCGACAAGTACTATGGACTGACGAATCTAAATATCAATTATTTGGAACGAACAGACGTCAGTATGTTAGACGACGCCCTGGTAAATCATTATTGGAACCATGTTTACATACTACCATAAAGCATGGAGGAGGCGATGTCCAAGTTTGGGGTTATTTTTAGACAGCAGGAGTGGTGTGGGTGAAATTCTAAAAATAGAAAGTAAATTAACTGGTGAGAAATACAGAACATTATTAGAACAATATGCCATACCATCAGGGCACCGACTTATTAGCAATAATTTCATTCAACAGCAAGATAATGATCCCAAGCATACCTCAAAACTTGTGAAAACTTATTTAACGCAGCAGGAAGCAAATGGGGTATTGCAGACTATGATATGGCCAACTCACAAAGTCCCGACTTAAATATTATTGAGCACGTGTGGGATTATCGTTTCAGGATAAAGTGTGAAAGGGGGCCAAAGAACACCAATGAACTCTAAAACATACCACAGGAAGAGTGGTACAATATTCCTGAACATTTCATTAATTCATTAATGAAAAGCCTACCATGAAGAATGCAGGATACCATAAAAAATAAAGGTGGTCATACAAAATATTGAAAATTTAAGTTGTTTATATTTAAATGTCAATTTGTGTTAGTATTTATGCATTAAAAAAAAATTCAACTTGTGTAAGATTATTCTTTATCCTTTTGTTATAGTTTCTTGTCAAATTCAAGAAGGTGCTTCTTTCTTTTGCACAGTACTGTATTTGAAATTCCAATGTATTTTTATTGATTTATTACGGAGGCTAGATTCAACATTTTTTGCTTTGACGAAAATACGAATTTTTTCTAAAGAATATTCTTGCAATAACACTGGGCCACTAAAAAAGTTCTAGGGAAACAAAGATTTGCCTCTATTGAGGAAGCGAACGATACAATGTAAAATTGGCTACGTCGTCAACTGAAAGAATTTCTTGTAACGGGTTTTTTGGTCTCGTAGAACTACCCATGTTAACATATCTATACTGTAGTAAAACATCCATTTCAAAAAGGAAGAACTTGAAAAATCGTGTCGGAATGTGAATTGTTTAATATTTTGAGTGGATTATTTCTAAAGTTTGAATGGCTTGACCTTCAACATTAAAAAAGCTGTATTTTGACGAATATCTTAATTTTTCAAAGGGGTATGCTTGCAAAAATTGGTACTTTTTGAAAAATTCTTGTACGTTAGCAACTACTTGTATGCTGACACTTTCGAATGTCCTGCAAACTATATTGAAGTCCAAACTTATCTGGCTCTTTTAGCTTAGTCTCTGAACAAAGAAAAACATGAGTAAACTTTAAAGCCAATTTCCCAAATGTTTTTAATGAAACACCCTGTATATACAATGCAATTTATTTTTAAAAAACCTACATAACTATGGTTTCATTTAATTTTCACCCCAAACGCGTATTTAGAACACGAATTGTCCTGTGTAAATGTTAAAAAGGACAGGATAAGGAAAAGGAAACTTACCACTGAAACGTATCGAAAGAGACTCGCTCTGATGTCATCTTCGGGAAGATCCAGAGGAACCTCATTTACTAGAAGGGAGAATGTTTTCTGGGGTCTACAGGGAATAGCCACTTTCCTATATAATCTTCCACCTGTCACCTGAAAAGAGTACTGACACCATAACATAGTTTGTCAGAGAAAAATCAGGGTCAGATTAGGAATATTGATTTCGAGTTTTCTTTCTTTTTTTCTTTTTTTTGTAAAGTGGCACTATGTACAGGTGTATACGTGGTGAGTTCAAAAAGTATTTTTTACATCATTCAGGATTAAAAAGAAGAAGAAAATTAAATATGATTAATGTTTTAATATTATTTAAATATAGTATTTGAAACTGCCAAAACTGATCGGTCTTTTGTACAGAAGAATTGCAAATTTGAACATTTCTTTGTATGTTGAGGCCATGTACACTACCGTCCATATTAGTTCGGACAGCTAGTGAAATTGCGTAAACTTCTAAAAAATAGTATAATTGCGTTTAAATATAAATAATATATTTACATGCAGGCAAACATACCTATTAGACCACCTACAATAACTATTACATTTTATGACTGACTGTGGAATAATCAGTACCGCCATAAATACGATTATTTTTGAGATAATATTGCAAACAAAAAACTTACGAGACTTACCTGTCCTCAAGACCGTATTTTTTATGTGAACTTGTTAAAATGCCGAAAGGAAAACCAACAAATTTAGAAAAATGTTCTGTAATTATTGCTTTTCATCAAGAAGGTTATCAGTTAATACACACATGTTAATAAATCGACTGTTAGTGATATTCGGCGACATCAACGCACGGGTAGTTTAAGAGATCCGGCACGTTCAGGTCGTAAGCGAATAACATCTCACGTCGACGATGAGCGTATAAAATCGACGAGTAAACGAAGTAGGAGCCTGAGAGCACCCAAAATCGCCGCAGAAATGAATCGCGACGGTGCAAGAAAAATTTCTGTTACTACGGTAAAAAGGAGATTAAAAGCTGCAAATCTTCAAGGTCGCATTGCTGTAAGAAAACCCGTACTTCGACGGGGAAACAGGCAAAAACGACAACAATGAGCAAAAATACACAGAGATTAGAGATTGGAGATTAGACTCTGGAAAAGGGTCTTATGAACTGATGAATCAAAGTTTGAAGTGTTTGAACAATCAAGGCGTGTTTTTGCAAGATGAGTGTGTGGTCAAAGAAAGCTGCGGGATTGTATAGTTCCAACCGTCAAACAAGGAAGAAGTTCTGTTCTTGTTTCGGGTTGTTTTTGCTACACGGGTACAGGGAACTTAAAGCGAAACAAGGCTATTTTGCGAAAAGAGCATTATTTAGAAATATTGCAAGAAAATGCAATACCATCAGGGTTACGTTTAATCGGCGAAAATTTTGTGTTTATACAGGACAACGACCCCAAACACTCAGCAGTAATATGCAAGAATTTCTTAAATGGCAAACAAAACAATAATATCTTACAAATAACTACATGACCACAGCAAAACCGCAACCTAAACCCCATAGAATTGTTGTGGGATGAATTGGACAGGAGGGGCCGAAAAGTGTGTCCTATCTCAAACAAATCACTTGTGAAACATATTGCAAGAAGAATGGAATAGTGTACCGAATAGAGTCGAAAAACTCGTGAAACGGATGTTCTTCCCGTAAAAGGGGGTTTCTTCGATTAGCGGAATGTTTAAGATATCTTTCTTTATTTAACGTTAGACTTACTTTAATTTTTATTATTATACTTTATAAACATCTCTAAACAATAATGCAATAAAAATTTTAAGTTTTGACGTAAATTAGTTTTAACTGTCTGCCTTTTTTTAAAATTTATTTGGGTGTCCGAATCAATATGGACGGTAGTTAAATTGATTTTCTGATCCGGAATTACATAAGTTTGAATTAGGCAAATGGTTATAGTTAATGAGCCACCAAAAGCTGACAATAAATTTTGAAGAATTTGGTTAAATGATTAACGTCCTATAAAATCATAAAAATTCATACCTCAAAAAGGATTTTGCGTAATTTTTATATCGCTTTTTGAAGACAATACGACTTAGAAGGACAAAAAAAATTATATATGCTTTAATTTCATATAATAAAACTGCGCTCGAAAAAGTGCTAAAAGAACGCTATTATTTAAGTCTGAATCCATGGGTTAGTACCAAAAATTTTTGGAACATTTTATTACAAATATTTCAAGGCGATAAGTCCTATTTGTAGAGATACTTAGGACAATTCTCTTGCCAGTTTTTGGGACAATAACTTCTACAACGATGTATATTGCAAATTATAAGAATTATAAAGCAACCAGTAGGACATTACAGTTACTTTAGCGTGAAGACAATTACTAAATGCCTTCAACACTCCAATACTCATCCATTTGCGTCGACGAGGAAAGAACCGCTACAAAAAAATGCATTTTACATGTCATCAAGTATACACAATACGAAATTACTTCTAGGAAGGAAGAGCAACATAAATAAATGACTGATCATCTGTCAGCACGCGGCTCCATTATTATTTGTACAACGTACGAATATCTCGGTCATCCGTGAAAAGGCAATAAATTCAAATGGGGATTCGTATTATGGGCCAGGTCGTTCGACTGCGACTCCACCACAGAGCGGTTAGCATCTCACCGATGGCCTGTTGCGATTCAAACAAATAAACCTAATTGCCCTGCCCCCGCCTAAAATACGATAGCAATTAAGGAGTTACTGGTTGTTTATTCTGTTCCAGCGGTGGTGGATCGTCTCACTTTACCCTTAAGACGAGTGTAATTTGCGCTTCCGATTTCCTCTATTATCTTCCATCTTAATTTTCTCGTTTGTTTTGTGACGGAATTTATTCGTGATCCTCCAATCCCGTTCATAATTTGTTGATGCTGCTATACACAATGCATAAGATGCTGGGAAATTATTACGTCACGTAGAAAAGAATTTATAGCCAAAGAAACATTGTACTAAGATGCTTTGAATTAGCTTCTATTAACCTGGAAGATTCGAAATATCAAATTTTCCTTTCACGTTGAAATATTGCGCAGTATCTTGCAATATTTGTTATAACAAATTCGTAGTATAAATGTCTAACTTAATAATTCTTGTGAATGATAGGAAACCAGATAGATCGCCGTAAATTTAAACTCGAAAAGTTCTTGGGGTAAGATACCGTTCACCATTTGTTCAAGAAGTTAAAGATGGATCATTTCGAAGTCTTGAATCAAATCCGATCAATAAGAATATTTTAAAGATTTTACGAGACGGAAATCCACGTCAAACAATGAGAAAAATTATGGATGAGATGCAGTTAACCTTACCAAAGCACTACTTTCTGCTATAAATTTAAGAGGAAGCTTGAACAGTGTTGATTTGAGAAGTTGGAGATGGATGGAATTTTGAAAATGAAACTAGGAACAAAATATTGATTGACAAGGTAAAATTTAAGGATCTTAAAAGGAAAAAATCCAAGCCAAATATCGAGAAAAACGACATACTTTGTGAATGTTGGGATAGGTTCAAGGCTCACGTCCAATTTTCTAATTACTCGCTCATCAATAGTTTGGAATAGGTTCAAATTAACTTTAAGTCTTTTAAAGGCGCTTTAAGGGTTATAGAGGAACGAAATCCAAACCAAACATGGAGAAAAATTACAGGCAGATTAAAGGTTAACCATTCCAAAACACTATGTCTTCATGTTATGAATTTTTCAGAAAGCTACTGTACAATGATAAAGTAATGGGTTGGCAACTAAGTACTTTCGGTTTTTACTGATAGAGAGCGTTGCTTATTTCTCAAAAAATAGTCCAAAAACTATACAAACTTTTTGCCACTTCATACAAAAAACAAAAATAAATGCGTAAAAGAGGAAGAACTTGGTATTGCGCAACTACAATGTTGCCAAAACTCTTCCAATTTTCAAATATTGATTTTGCCACCATTTACCTCTTTCAAGTCATGGCGCATAACAGTACCTTATGGAAACCTTTCCTGTAGACCTGTTGGTAATCTTCCGGTTCTGAAAATTTGAACAGTATTCCGGTAGCGGTTTTCGTGAGGCTGAAACTTCCTTTGAAATTCAATTTGTCGCAGATGTTAGCAGCTTTGTCCAAACTAAGGTCGTGAGATGGCGTTAGCAGGAAAGCGCCTGAAACAAACCACATGTTCCTACATGAATTAGTTATAGGTCTCGGTTCACGTTTTTCTTCTACATATTTAAGTTATTTATTTGATAAAGGCAAGTGCAAATGAGAGCGGGATTTTTATATTTACGAAAATGATTAAGTGACCCCCCCCCCCCATTTTGAATAAAATAACTTTTTAAGTCACTCAAATGGCCAAGTTTCCCATTTTATAAAAATGTCTGTATTTACGCATTTGCAATTTATATTACGCAAAATAACATTGAATCTTTTAGTGAAGTACACGTATAGAGTACACATAAGCAACCTGTCGCAGTGAAAACCGAACTTTTTCAAAATAAAAACAAAAGCTTACTATTTGTAAAATTCATTTATTTTATTCAAAGTAGTCGCCTTCGGCTTCAATACAACGTTTTGCACGGTCGATTAACACGTCGAATGAATTTTTAAGTTCATCTTTAGAGATGTCCTTCGAAATCACTGTCGATGCCTTTTTAATGGCTTCGACGTCCGCATAACGCTGTTCTTTCATCGGCAAATGTACTTTAGAGAATAGATAGAAATCACAGGGAGCCAAGTCCGGTGAATACGGTGAATGATCGATGGCTAAAATGCTATTTGTAGTTAGAAAATCAGTGATAAGCGTCCAGCGAAGAGATGGTGCATTATCATGTAACAAACGCCAGTTACCATTTTCAGGATATTGAGGGCGCACACGACGAATACGCGCCAAAAGACGCCAAGATAATATACAGGCATTTACTGTTTGACTAGTTGGCACAAACTCTTTGTGCACTATGCCTTTCGAATCATAAAAACAAATCAACATTGTCTTCACTTTTGACTTCTCCAAACGGCTTTTTTGTTGCTTGGATGCTTCCGTTCAGAGCTTTGACGCTTGGTTTCTTGGTCATATCGAAAACACTCATCGTCTCATTGTCAGTTACAATAGAATACCTGAAGTTTTCGTCCTTTTTTTAGGTCTTTAATTAAGTCTGTACAATGTTGAATTCAGTTAGCTTGTGTGGTACAAATCTTGCACAAATCTTTCTCAGTCATTGCTGTGTCAAAATGCGATGAATTGAATCTTTGGAAACATTTAATTCCATTCCCACGTATCGCAATGAAGATTTCAGTTCAGTTCTCATAAATTCACGCACAGGTTCGATGTTACTTTCCGTAACCACAGATTTTTTTTGCACCAGGATGTTCGTCGTCATTTATGTCCGTACGACCGTCTTTAAATCGTTTATATGTACACACTCGTACATGATAAACACGCATCACCTTAAACTCGTTTCATCAAATTAAACGTTTCAGTAAACGATTTATAGAGTTTAAAACAGAACGTGATATTTGCCTTTTGTTAAAAATTCATTTTTCGACCAATGCCAAATACACGCTGTTACTTTATACGCAATTTTTTTGCTTCTAATGATGCAAATGTGATATTTTGACATAACATTTGTGAAAATCTACCTTACCGACGCATATTTTTTAAATAGATGGCGCCACTAATAATTACTATTTGAAAAACAGTCGGTTTTCTGTTCGACAGACTGTGTATGTGAAAGATGATGTTTAGGTAGTTAAATCCCACTTCCCGCATTTTATTTTACAAAATTCATTCATCCATTCACTTAAATAGAAAGCGAAAATATACAAAACACGTTTCGAAATCGTTATCATTAAACACGCCATCCGTAAACATCAATTACACGATACGTATAGAAAGTATACAAAGGGCCACGATCGCACTGGCCGCAAAAAAGAAGAAAAAAAAAACAGAGACAAGAGACGAACAGACAATTTGACATTTACTGTAAACAAATGAATAGCGTAGGTAATTTACAGTATAATTGACGATCGCTCGAGGCTGAGGAGGGAAGAGGAGCGAAACGTAGTGACGCCTGGGCAAGGGTACACACATTCTAATGGGCAGGGAAGAGAGACGAGTGTAGTAGTGATCGCAGATTCACCGCAGGCAGCGGATATTTGAATGAAGTTTGGCCCGTCTTCTAAGGGAAATTTTATTCAACTGTCGTATAGAGCAAATAGGAAGTCTAAAAACAATCGAAAGAAGAGATCGTTAACCGATCTCCCGGATGGATTGGGCGGCTTATTTCTGAATAAGATAAATTATGTAAATAATGAAGTTTGCGAATGGAATATAGAAAATAAGGAGACAATGTATTAAGTAATTTTATTTAGCATTTACTACTGTGGGCAAAAAATAGTAAGACCTTTTAATTTAAATTTCGCGCGAAAACCTGTTCGTCGAAATATTTTTTTTCTAGGTTGGTATGACTGTCAGTGATATCTGTGCCAAATGTCACATCAAAATAATCATTAGTGTTTAGTATACGCTTGTCTTTCTGAAGTACAAACAGTGCATTCGGCGATTTTTACAATGAGTGAAATTATTCAACAAAGAAGTTCCATTAAATTTTGTGTACGGAATCAAATTTCTGGTGCCGAAACGTTCAGAATGTTGCAAAAGGCCTTCGGTGATAATTGTTTGTCGCTAGCAAGTGTTTTTGATTGGTACAAATTATTCAAAGAGAGTCGAGAACGCGTTGATGACGAACCACGTCCAGGACGGCCATCAACATCAATTGATGATCAACACGTCAATAGAATCAAGGTATTGGTGTTTGAGAATCGACGATTAACAGTCAGAGACCTTACTGGCATCGTTGGAATATCGGACGGATCAGTGAAAACCATTTTGAAAGATCATTTGGGCCTAAGAAAAGTTCATAATGATGAACCCAAGTTTCGTCTCCAGTAACAATTCCACTCAATACACCATCCTTGTCTTCATTACAGAGGTCCAAAAATGCACGCGAACACTCTACGCGCTGTTGTTTTTGCGGCGGCGTGAGCATTCTCGGCACCCATCTTGCGCTGACCTTAGACATGCCGAGATGATCGTGTAGGATTTTAAAAATTGTTGTATCGGATACTCCAACCATTTCTGCGAGTTGTTTCTTCTTTAGTCGAGCATCTTCGAGTACAATTTGTTCAACTTTTTGGATAAGTGCTGGCGTGGTCACCTCAATGCTTCTGCCCGGCCTCGGGTCGTCTTCAAGGGATTCCCTTCCTTGTTTAAATAAACTATGCCACTTGTACACCATGGTTTTTCCTGGACAAGAGTCGCCGTAAACCAATGACATCTCATTCATTATGGTCGCGACTGATTTTCCTTGCCTGGTAAGGAACTTTATAACGGCACGATATTCGATTTTTTCCATATTTGACTTTTCACTCCTGATTATGTTACTTGGTTGACGATAGCTCAAAGACTAACTGTCTAATAACAATGAAACTTCGTATTTATACTAATCATGAGTCGCTGCACAGGCCACGCCCCCAATGCGCCTACTCACCCCTCAACAACCCGCTCATTCCGCGAATATAAAAACGCTCCCTCGTAGTATCATTATTATTAGACATTTTTAACTTAAAATTGATTTGGTAATCTTTAAGCTGTGGCAATCATATCATGGGACACCCAGTATTATAATACTTCGCAAGAAAATGTCAGCTAAAAATAGAAAACCCAGGGTAATGATGTTTGTTTTTTTTGCTATAATAAAATGAAAATTTCTCTCTTTTTTACAAAGACGATCACAGCTTACTTAATGATTTTTTTTCTCTTATTGCTGGAGTTATAACAGGTAAACATTCAAGTCGAAAGAATGCAAATAAATCGGAGGTATCGAACAAGTAAGCGTAGGACATCAAAGAAAAGTTTCCACAACAGAAAGATTTATTTTTAACTGAAAGTAGCATTTTGCGAGATATTTTTAACGTTCCACCTTACAGTATTTTATACACAAAAGATGTATGCATGTATTCAGTGGATGAATGAGTTTCTTTTTAATTTTTAAACCCAGAAGAACGGAATTTTTTAAACTTTATTATACATGATTTACCGACTTCCGCAGTTAAAGTGTCTGATACACAGCCGAAAGAGATCCACGCGAACTGCACAAATTTTAATAGTAGATAGTAGAAATATAAAAGATGTTTAATCCAGTCCCTAAACTGAACGGTACAAATTTTTAAATAACAGAACACAACCTAACACAACTCAGAAGTTGTACAGTTCATGTTAAATGAAGATTACATACGAATTAAATTTGTTGTGCCGTTCGTTTGCAACGGCCAAAAGTTATTAGGAATAATAATGCCAATATTACTGACTAACTAACTAATAATCAGTCAATCTGTCGATGAAATTTCCAACGACATAAATTCTCAGTGGACATGGGTTCTTCAATACATACTTGGCCAGAATAAGTAAATCGAAGAACAGAGCTTGTCAAAGGATTTCACAGAAGACGATGCTCATCACATCTTCGAGTGCGAAAGGCGGACCATGAAGAAGTAGGTCCGCTAACGCTGGACAACGTTGTGGAAAAAATGTTGTCTGGAAACATTCGCTGATAGAAGTTCGCCAGGTTTGTGAAGAGGATATTGAAAACGAAGAAACATGAGATTGAAGCAACAGCGGTAGACAATCAAGGCTAATTATGTGCCATCCTGAAGTAATGCAAACAGCAGTTGCGGTATGGAGTTTTCACCTTGAAAAAGTGGGGGAGGAGGAGGTTGGTGGGAAATTTAGTCTCTTCTCTACGGGTGTTCCGCACTCGAGAGAAAGTATACAGTTCTGCGACTTATTGTCTATTACTTTTCCCAATATTATGATTAGATACAAAAGAGATTTTAAAATAGTTCATAAACACTACGATGCAAACTCTTTTAAACTTCGAAAGTTGGATGAAAACTAAAATTTGTATTCAAATATGATACCTTTAGTTACTTTATTTGTGGTCTATTGTAATCGTATTTAAAATCTACGAGAAAAAGAGTTGTAGAATAATCATCGTCGATAAATTAGTTTTAAAGTACTTACATACATAAATACTGAAGAATATGCATGTACATATATTATGTTCATCTTTGACTTAAAGTTTAATAACATATTGGTTTTAGTTAGGTTGTAATAATGAATGTAAAAAGGAATCACTCAAATATATTGGGTTGGCAACTAAGTACTTTCGGTTTTGTAGTATAAAATAAAACACTTTTTTTTTAAACAAAGAATAGTTTTTAATCAATTATATATTTTCCATTTTGCTCAATGACCTTTTGCCATCTTCCTTTCAGCTGCATGATTCCGCGCTCATAAAATTTCTGGTCCTTATCAGCAAAAAAAGTGAACCAGGTGCGAGTGAAGGTCATCGTCATTTGTGAAAGTTTTACCATTCAAAGAATTCTGCAAACTTCGAAATAAATGGTAATCAGATGTTGCTCGATCAGGGCTGTATGGGGGATGTGGCATCACTTTCCAGCCAAGCTCCAATAGTTTAACACGAGTTGCCAAAGATGTGTGAGGTCTTGTATTATCTTAGTGGAAAACTACACCTTTCCGATTTGACAATTCTGGCCGTTTTTCTTTGATTGCTTCATCCAGTTTTATTAATTGTTGACAGTAAACATCAGAATTGATCGTTTGGTTCCTTGGAAGCAGCTCAAAAAACACAACACCTTTGTAATCCCACCAAACTGACAGCATGATCTTTTTTGGATGCAATTCAGCTTTCGATGTGGTTTGAACTGGTTTATCGTGTTTGCTTCATGATCGTTTTCGAACTATGTTACTGTACAGGACCCATTTTTCATCACCAGTGATGATTCTTTTTAAGAAAGGGTCGCATTTGCATAGGTGCATATCACAAAAGTTGATTCTTTGTGTTTAAATGAATTTCTTTTAATTCGTGAGGTACCCAAATGTCAAGCTTCTTAGCTAGCCCAAGACATTTTATGTGTTTTTCAATTGTTGTGTGCGATACATATAGCTTCTCCGCAATCTCTCGAACAGTTATATGACGATCCTCTTCAATTATGACTTTGATTTGGCCATCATCAACTTCAGTAGGCCGACCAGAACGTTGCTCATCTTTGAGGGAAAAATCTCCAGAACGGAATTTTTTATACCAATTCTGACACGTGCGCTTTGTTAAGCAATTAGCACCATAAACTTTACATATCTTTTTGTGAGCCGCAGCAGCTTTCTTTCCTTTACGGAAATAAAATAGTAAAATATGTCGAAAATGTTCGTTTCTGCACTCCATTTAAATTTAACCCACAACTAATAGCTTTAATAAAAATCACGCATTACTTGCTTCTGAAGTTACGTCAATGTGACTAGTATCACGCGACAAACGGTAAAGTACAGCACTGACATACGTTATACAAAAAATAAAGCAACGCTCTCTATCAGTAAAAACCGAAAGTACTTAGTTGCCAATCCAATAAATAACACCCTGTTTATTATGTATGTTTCAGGGAGTCACCCTTCATCAGGTAAACTTGTGTTATTAACGAACGGTTCCTTTGTAGGATGTATCGTATCTTTTCGATACAGAAAAACAATGAGAAAACGAAAAAAGTACAACAGAGGAAGGCAATATTTTTTTTTCATTAAGATATAATAATGTTTATTTGAATACTCGTATGAAAAATGCACACGCGGGCAAACACTTATGACCGGTAGTGTACGTATAAAGCAGAAAAGACAGTATAATAGTTGTATAAAGTCAAAATATTAATAAATTTAATAGCTACGTATACAATTATTGATAAAAAAAGAAAGAAATAATGTACAAATATCAGTTGATTTGAAAGAAAATGGTGTGTTACTTTTTCAAACAATTTTATTGTAAATACTCGGAATGTAACAGCTAAAATGGGTACGTTGTACAAACAACAGAATTGCCTGTAAGTAGCACAGTGTTCAAATAAATGAAATGTAAAGCATAAATTTGACTATTCATTATATTCACTCAGATAATGTTGAAGATACATACAAAGCAGCGAAAAAAACTTTCAAAAACTAGGTCTGTGTGGTACACACATGTAGAACAAAACTTGGAGTTCAAAGGTGCTACTGTCATTTCTCTTTGTTTCCTTTTTTTGCCTGTGAAGGTAAAAAAGGAAATTTGAATAGAGCGTTTTGTATTTTTTTTTCTTTCTTTTTTATGGGAATGCTGGTGTTTATTTCAAAGATCCATTGTTACGCTGAAAATGGGCCAACTATGAAAATAACTGTTGTTTATTTGCAAATTTCTACCATTATATAAACTTCTAACGTCGGAGAAGTTAACGTATTCGTATTTATACATATTTTTTATTTTTTTTTAAAAATACTTTTAGAAAGTTTGTTTCCAAGTGAAAAAGACACTTATACAATGCTATTTTTATATAAAAATTGATACTAAATTATCATAATCATGTTCTTAGAGATCAGAACGACATATACACTTAATATTGTGAATTCGTGCTAGATATAAATATGAAAGATCAGTTTTAAATAATTTTAAATATACGTACCAAACTAGAATTATGGTCTCTTCTTAAAAATTATTTTCACAAAACAAAATCGATTAATCAAAAAACCCTTTCCACATCAAAGTTTGTTCTCTGTATTTGTATTTCGACAACTAAATTGTCATCATCAGATAATTACCGTCGTACCCGGATGGGCGATAAAACTTGCACAGAACCATTCTGCACCAACTTTAACCGCTAGCAACCTAATACACATTGTGTATTCCGACCCGCCATTCAATTATCTGCTGATGATGACAACTTAGTTGCCGAATTAGGTATACAGAATGAGAACAGTGATATGGAAAGAGGTTTTTATATTTAACTTTTTTGATTAATTGTCGACTAGTAATTAATATTGAAATAACAAGTGATGACATTAGGCAGCAAATTTTAAAAAAAATGCAAAAGCATTTTTTACTTTAAATAATTTAATTAAATATTAAAAATATAAGAATTGTATAAGTATAAATGTACGCTTCAAAATGCAATGTTTTCTGTACCGCGTAATCCAAACAAATTTAAAATAAACCCCAGCTTCCCCTTATGGACCTGTTTCAACAGTCGTATCATCCAGAAACTCAGAGATCAGAATATGTTATCAGATCTTTATCTATATTTAACACATGTTTTTATTTTTCACGATAAATATGCTCTCGTAAATGTGGATAATTCGTTACACTATTGTTTATTTTCTAGCACGTGTTTCACTAAACTGAATTTCTCAGGCCAATCGGTAGTTTCATGTAATGATATGTAGATATAAACGAACATAAAAAATGTATTAATTTATTAAATGATCGAGTAGATTTGAATAATTCTCCAGTATTAAACTTATTTCATCATAATTATATATCACCCCCACCTTGAAAATAGTTTAATTGAGTTGAATATATTCCGTTTGTGTTACATTTACATTATAGTATGGCGAAACAATTACAATTTTTCAATGGAAGATTTTGTGAAAATCATACAATTGAGTTTGTGTTACATTTTGTTATGGATTTACATCAAGAAAAGACCACATTATTTAATTCAAAATGGATGTATAATCAACATATTCTGTTACACTTAAAAAGGTGTTAGCATGAAATTGATAGCTATTCAAAATGGGGAGTTTTCAACCGAAGACATTGCATAGTTTCTTTACGGTTTTCGAGCGTAGTTTCAAAGCCTTCTAGAATACTTTGTACCCCTTCACATATAGTTTGAATTTAGAAAAAAATCAGCAGTTTTTTACGTTATCCATACATACCTTTTGTCAGGAATCTAGCGTCACTCAAGTCACTGTTAGTATCGTCTATTTCACCACCCATTATTTCACTTACCATATATGACATTATGTTACCGACGTTATGCTTAATATAAGTACTACACTCCACCAATTTCCTTTATATATTGATTAGTTCAGATACGCCTACACCCACCTCTATCCAATTTATTACATATCAATGGTCCGTAATTATACCAATTATTAATTTCAAAGGATACTTCTTAGTCCACATGCACTTCCCGTCTTTCTTCCCCGTCAGCGGACGTCTCTTCTCCGTCTTCGTCTTCGTGCTCAGGATAGGTGATCTTGAACCGGCATTACCACACGTGCTCCCATAAGATACGATTTTTCGTACGAGAAACGTGTGTTGTTAATTTAACGACGATTCGGGATTAATTGGATTTTTATAATTTTCCAAGGATTTGTTATTGAAACCCGATATTTTGTCGCGCAATAATTGTTTTTGGAAGTGAATCGAATAAATAACAAACTACTTTAATATATGGATGCCGACTCTTGATCGTTTAAATTGTGCGTATTTACAAAGGTACAAAGGGTACTAGGAAAGTTTTGCAATACAGCTTTGATTATTTAATTTTTTCATAGTAATTTCCTCTACACTCGATACACCTCTCCATCCTCCGAAACCAATCTTTAAACCAGTTCTGCCAAGTTTCATTAGAGAGTAAAGCAAGCTCGTTGTCACAAACCCGCAGAATGTCCTCATCACTGGAAAACCGCCTCCCTTTTAGCTTCATTTTCACATGCGGGAACAGTGCAAAGTCGCAGGGAGCAAAATCTGGACTGTAGGAAGAGTGATCGAGAAGTTTCAATCCTGTCGTGGTCAAATATTCGGTGCAGGCTTTGGCAGGGTGAGCTAGAGCATTATCGTGATGGAGGAACCAGGTGTCCATTCTTGACTTTGGCCGCAGGTTCTTCATTGATCCAATGACGTCCAAAACGACGCGTTCCACAATTCCACTCGATTTGAAAAATACAGCTATCATTTTCTTCTTTACAGATCAGGATTTTCTGACAAGTGCAGGTGTGTCCTCATCATCAAAGATCCAAACTTTGTTTCGAGCTTTAGTCTGCACACCGTAATAGTACAGCCAAGTCTCGTCACCTGTCACGATGTTGTTCACATACCGAGATTGTCCCTTATTAAGCTTTTTTAGCATCTCCCGGCACCAAGTCACATGTCGTGTCATCTGCTCTTCAGTTAGTCGATGCGGCACTCAGAGAGAACAAAGTTTCTTCACGTGTATATGATCATGCAGAATCGAACGAATTTCTGATGCATTTAGACCTGAAGTACCCTCTATCTGTTGGTAGGTCACTCGCCTGTCCTCGCCAAGCATTTTCCCCACAGTAGTAACATTTTCCTCCATAACTGACGTTCGTGGCCTTCCCGACCTCTCAGCATTTTCCACAGTTAAATTTCTCCTTTGGAATTCTCTATACCACCTGAATATCGTTGTGCGATATGGACAAGCATCACCTAGTGCAAGAGTCATTTCTTCTTAGCACTTGTCTATGTTTAAACCACGCACGAAACTATAACGCGAAACTGCCCTTAACTCATTTCGTGACCACAATACCATCGCAAGCACTTCACACTCTCACTGCTAATGTATGACTGAGCCCATCGACATGGCGCGGCGGCTACTGTACATGTACGAACATGTCTCAACATGCAGCAACAAGCAGCTTCCTACGATTCATTGTTGCGTCATATTGCAAAACTTCCTAGTACCCTTTGTAGCACAAGTATAGATAAAATAGATTCGAAATTTTAAGAGACACCAATTTAGTTTGTTATCAAAGATGATTATGAGAAGGCAAAAGAGGCTTAAGAAAGTTCCCATACCAAATGAATCGATGATATTCCAAATGAAAAAAAGAAAAAAATGAGAACATATCGTATTTCCCCAGCAACTTGATTTATCTATTGACATGATCTTTGCAATCTTTTGGACAATAGAGATCAATATTACTTCTTTATGGTAAATTTTATTGAAGGCGATTGCTGATTGAATTATTATTAAATTGGTTAAAATGAGTCAGTGTGTACTCGATGGTTATGGGGGGAAGTTGTGCGGAATTCTGTGCGAGCTTTAACCTCCAAGTGCGGCACCATGATTAATTATCCGCTGATGATGACAACTTAGTTATCGAAATACATATACAGAATACGAACATTGATGTGGTGAGGGTTTTTATTTACCCCTTTCTGATTAATCACTTCTTTAACAGATGTATAAATCTTCCATAACTCGACGAAATCAAATTTACCACACTTTTTCACATTAAAATATGAGTCGTTGATGGTTTGCATGCGTTGTCTTATTGATCAAGTTAATTATATTTATTAGCATCTTACAGGTGTTCCGCTTAACGAATATTACGTTTATATCTATGTATATATACAAGTCCGTAACGTATAATAACGTCTAGATTGGTTTAGCCCACGTTTTGTTGGTTTTTAATCGTTAATAGCTGTTATTACAACTTTTGATTGCTTTGGACAATTTTCGATGTATGATTTATGAGTTTTGTTTAAATGAATTGTACGACTACTATAATCGTGTTTTTTGTTAAGTTCCTATTAAAAGATTAAAATATGGTTTGTAATTTTAATTTTAAATGTAATTACGAAATGTAAACAAAACATTTTTTTGCATGGCACCTTTTTAGAATTAATTGGAGGATATACTGGTTACCACTTATCAACTTTTTAATTACAAATTTTTTCGTTCTTCTCTTTACTTTCTTTTAGAATACATTTAATGGAATTTAAAACATATTTTTTGTTTTAATCTACTTAAAATTAGTGAAAGGTAATAATTAAAGTTCTCAAATTTTAAATTTATTTTTATTTTTTTACGTATGCAGTTGTCAATTCTTTTGAACCAATCTTCAAATCAATGCTTCCTGGTTTATTCCGAAGAGGGGGATGCTTACTATCTCTTGCTATCTATACTTACTAACCTTCGCTTTCCAAAAATCCACATCGTTGAAAAACTTCCTCCTCTTCAGAACGTCCCTAACATAGGGGAACAACAAAGTTACGCATAGAAAGGGATCTGGACTGTAGAGTGAATGTACCTTCAGCTTGACTCTTCCTAAATACTCGGTGCGGACTGGAATGACAAACTATAGCGTTGCCCTTGAAAAACTTACATGGTCGCATGCTTTTTAGTTTTTCAACTTTTGGCAAGCCGTCTTTTGTGTTTCCAGTAAGAATTTGCTCTACGATTCCTTTCACGATATAAAATATGCTCACCATTTTCTTCTTAGTGAATCTAAATTTGTTTTCGCCTTCAAAGAACAAGACATTACACCTATCGCGTTAGTAAAGTCGTCATAGTAGTAAAACTGAATTGCATTATCTGTCAATACAACGAAATATTTCACCAAACATTTCCTGAAACTACGAAATTCATCCTCCTATCAGCGTGTGGATTAAACCATGATGTATTTAAACAAAATGAGCCTTCAACGCGCGTAGCGATTCACGTTTAATGTCTTCAATTGACTCAAAACGGTTTCCCCGGAGCGGTCGTTTGAGTTTGCTGAATAGCCAGAAGTCACACGGAACTAAATCAGGCGAATACGGTGGTTGCGGCACGATATTGGTTGAAAATTTGGCGAAAAACTCACGAAGAATTAATGCAGTATGCGACGGTGCATTATTGTGGTGCAAAAACCAAGAGTTGTCGGCCTCTAATTCTAGCCTCTTTTTACGAATAGCATTGCGCAAACGACGCATAACACTCAAATAGTATTCTTTGTTGACAGTTTGGCCGGTCGGAAGGAATTCGGAGTGCACCACACCTCGATAATCGAAGAAAACTGTCAGCATAACCTTGATTTTTGACTTGCTTTGACGTGGTTTTTTGGGCTTCGACTCACCTTTGATACGATATTCGGCCGATTGATCGTCTGTTTCCGGGTCATAAGGGTAGATCCAAGTCTCATCTCCAGTTATGATGCCTTTCATTTTGTCTTAATAGTCTGAAAGCATTGTTTCACTGTTTTTCGAAAAAATTGAGTGATTTTGGAACAAATCGTACTTTCACTTTTCTTATGCCCAAATGATCTTTCAAAATGGTTTTCACTGATCCTTCCGATATTCCAACGATGCCAGTAAGGTCTCTGACTGTTAATCGTCGATTCTCAAGCATCAATTCCTTGATTCTATTGACGTGTTGATCATCAGTTGATGTCGATGGCCGTCCTGGACGTGGTTCGTCATCAACGCGTTCTCGACCCTCTTTGAATAATATGTACCAATCAAAAACACTTGCTCGCGACAAACAATTATCACCGAAGGCCTTTTGCGACATTCTGAACGTTTAGGCACCAGAAATTTGATTCCGTACACAAAATTTAATGAAACTTCTTTGTTGAATAATTTCATTCATTGTAAAAATCGCCGAATGCACTTTTTGTACTTCAGAAAGACAAGCGTATACTAAACACTAATGATTATTTTGATGTGACATTTGGCACAGATGTCACTGGCAGTCATACCAACCTAGAAAAAAAATATTTCGACGAATGGCTTTTCGCGCGAAATTTAAATTAAAAAAGTCTTACTATTTTTTGCCCACAGCAGTATATTTATTATTACTACTTAAGTAATAGTTGAAAGGATGTAGGATCTAATTGTGACAAAAAATACCCACTGCAATTTTTTTGTTCTTCGAATTACTTTATTTATTTTCCTCAATTTTATTATAGTTTAATAGGCTTCAAAATATAAATATAATTTTATCTGTTTCAGGCATTCAACATCTACAGGGCGTAAATACAAGAAAGATCCGTATATATCTGGTGAGTTTTTTTCTCTTTTGTTTTTATCCAATTTTATAACAATAAATTTTGTTCGTTAAACTTCGTTTGAAATATCTAATACAATTTATTAAAATTTTAATATATATATTTAACCCCCCCCCCCCCCCCCGAAATATAAATCCGTATATTTGAATCAAATCAACGAGAAAAATTAAATAAATATTTATATATACACTTTTGTTAAAAAGATCTCAGTCTAAGTCAATAAAAAATTACTAATTCGAAAAAATATTTGTATTTAAAATTGTATTTAATTTTACACTTGTGACCCCTACATTATAGAATTTTTTAAACGCGTATAGCAATCATTATATAAGAGATATTATTCATTAGTAGGCTGGCATATTCTTCCTGTTTTGCTGAATTTTTATTTATATTAACGATTTCAAATTTTTTTATTGAACTCCCCAAAAATAGATCTCCATATATGTGATTCTAGATGAAAAAATAATAATAAATACTTACATATACAATTTTGTTAAAAATTTATCAGTTTAAGTCAACAAGAAGCTATTAATTCTATTAATTAATTATAAACAAATTGTATTTCATTTTGCACATGCGACCCCTGTATTATAGAAGTTTTTGAACGCGTATACCAATTATTATATAAGAGATATTGTACATAAGTGGCCCAGCATATTCTTCCTGTTTTGCTGAATTTTAATTTTTGCATTTTCAACTTTTTTTTATTGAACCCCCAAAAAATAGCTCCCCGTATATGTAAATCTAAGTTGTCTCGTTTTTCCCTTTTACTCACGTCCCTCATACTTCATAATTATACGTTCGCCTTATATAAAGAGCTGCTCGGTACTAACTTATAATTCTACACCTCATCTGCTTTATTACATTACACTGGTGGGGGCGCTGCGTACTCAATACGAGCCTAGCCCGCGGGAAGACATCCCAACTCTACTTATGACCAATTGAGTAGAAGACCGGACAGATGTTTCGTTTATTAAGTGGAATCGGCTTGGTAACTTTCAATTTACATCATTCTCTTAATTTAAAACGACAAGCTCATTTGCGTCCTTTTGATGACTATATATTAAATTTATATTGTCGAATTTATATCAGGTTATTACATATGAAATGTTCGATATTGTAAGGAATAAAAAAAAGTCTAAATTTAAAAAAATATAAATATTTATTCTGCAAAATAGTCTCCATTTGCATCAATAGTTTGTTGCCAACGGCCTGGAAGCTGAAAAATTCCCTTTGAAAAGAAATCTAGGTTTCGACGGCTCACATATTGCTCAAACACTGCTATTACAGACTCCCGGTCAGGGAAGTCTCTATTTTTTAAGTGATTGTCTAAACTTCGGAAAAAATGAAAATCAGTTGGCGAAAGGTCAGGTGAATAAGGTGGGTGAGGGAGAATTTCGTAACCAAATTCCGAAAGTTTTTGGATTGTCTGTCGTGCAACATAAGGTCTTGCATTATCACGAAGAAGTATGGGTCCATGTCTATTGACTAGTGAGGGCTGCAAGCGGCTCAATTTTCCATGCATAGTTTCCAGTTCGGCACAATAGGACGCTGCCGTGATGGTTTCACCAGATTGCAAAAATGAATAGGGAATAAATACCCTTACTGGTCCACCATACAGTCACCATAATCTTTCGCGGGTGAAGTGATGCTCGTGCATGCTGTCTTGGTGCTTCACCTCGATCTAATCATTGTCCTGACCGTCTCCGATTATCATAAAGTATCCACTTTTCGTCACACGTTACAACTCGATGAAGAAACGGTTCAACTTTCTGTCGATTAGCCAAAGAGGTAGCCACCTCTAATCGACGGAGCTTATTGGCTTCCGTTAATTGGTGCGGCACCCATCGATCGAGTTTCTTCACATTGCCAATCGAAGAAAGGTGACGACTAATGGTGGCAATGGACACTTAAAATGTTTCTGCAAGGCTACGCACTGTTGTCGACGGATTACTTTCAACTTCTACACGCAGCTCGTCGTCATTAACGATGCTACGTGCATATCCGCGAGGCTCATTTTCCAAATCAAAATTTCCCTCGCTGAATTTTTTAAACCATCGCCGTAATATGCGTTCATTACACGTGGTTTCACCGAACGTCTGATTAATTTCTCGCGTTGCTGCAGCTGCATTTAATCCTTTTTTAAATTGAAAGAGGTAAATTGCCCGAATATCTCTTGACGACAGCATTTCCATAGGCGAGACAAGGACAGGTGTATTAATCTTTCCAAGAAATGGAACAGGTACACACTTCAAAAAAAGTACCCTTTTCTACAAATACAATAATAATTTTCACCAAAAACATACACGTCTTCACACAGGTGCGATTCAGTTCAGACTGAAGGAAAAAGGGACATTACATTTGTAACAACCTGATATTTTACTCGATGTTCCAAACTTTCGTATCGTAGTATATACACTTTATTCCGGTATATACGTTATATAATACGAATTTTATTAATCTTCATTACGTATCAATTTAAGATGTCCGATTTCAACATCCACGCGAACGTATAGATGTATTAATTAGTAATAACTCAACTTTAATCATTGTTGCTCAGTGCTGACGCCTATATGGCTATTTTTGCATGCAATTAAAAAAAGTCCATACCTTGACATTTACGATTATGTTTTCTGATGTTTCAGTGCCGTAAATTTTTCGATTTTACTGCGCACCGTGAAATTTTAATAGTTAAATAAATAAAGTTGTATTCTACTGCCGTTACACCACCCAATCCCTATAATAAAGATCGCTAATAGTTTCAGCAATAAATTAGTATAAATTGGCAACCGCATATTATAAACATTTTAAGTTTAGATTTAAACGTGGTTGATTGGCCATTCGAATGGGATTATTACAAACTTTATTAGCGTGTGTATATGTATATAAAATAACGCGTATAGAAATGTTATTCATATTTTTTGGACCGTGCTGTATATGTGTATATATAGGCTGTCCAAAATAGTATCAGTATTGATATTTCGTAAACAGTAAGGAGTAAATAGTTGTCGAAATGGGGCAAAATATGCCCGAAGTCGGAGCCTATTTTAAACAAAAAAAAAACTTCAAAGAATGCATATGCAATTGCATATATACACAAATGTGTATATACATAAGTACGTGCATTCCGCGGTGTGAATTAATCTTGCCCAAAAATCGGACCCTAGTCTTAAAGAAGAATCAAATCTCACAGTAATTGGTAGCTCAGTAGTGAAGCATCTGCCCGGAAAGCGGACAACTGGAGTTCGATTCCTCACCGGATGGCTGGATTTTTTTTCATTAACGTCTACCTCAATTATAACAATGTAATAAACAGAAAATAAATTAAAATTAAAAATTGACCATCGAAATTTTGTTGACTGCCGTATTCTATCTAAAAAACTAGGTGCAAACTTTAGAGCAATAATTTGGTACGTAGACTTCCGCGGTCGTGGTCCATGCTATCTGCTTCTGGGTTTCCGGGCTGGAACCGCGTCAATTGTATATCTGCCGACGTTTCGTACCCATTTGTATGGGACATCTTCAGGGCTGAACTACTGCACTGAAACTGGAAACGTCGGCAGATATACAATTGACGCGGTTCCAGCCCGGAAACCCAGAAGCAGATAGTTTGGAGCAATAGTTTGGAAAGTTTTTGGAAACACTGTTTGGTCTCGAATGAGGACGAATGTTTTCGAGTGCTTTAACAAATCTAGATAGGTCGTTCTTTGTGTTTCCAGTAAGAATCCGCTCCAGAATTGCTTTCACGATAAAAAAAGTTGATTACAATTGTATGGATCTAGGTTTATCTCCATTTTAAAAGAACCAAACTTTATATTGTGCTTTAGAAATTAGATTGCGGTGTTGTCTTCTATGTCCCTTATGGAAGTCTTGAGATTTTCACGCATATGATTTAATATATTTGCTTGATTTCTATATACTTTTAAACCAGTCATCAAACCAACGTTTCCACGTTCCTTCGTCATCCCACACTTTAAGATGATCCTCATTTCTGAAAAATTCCTCCATTTCAGAATGTCCTTAACATAAGGAAATCACAGAAAGTCATATAGAAAGGGATCTGGTCTATAGAATGGATGTGCCTTCAGCTCGATTCTTTAGAAAATTTATGTATTGGGTTGGCAACTAAGTACTTTCGGTTTTTACTGATAGAGAGCGTTGCTTTATTTTTTGTATAACGTATGTTAGTGCTGTACTTTACCGTTTGTCGCGTGATACTAGTCACATTGACATACATAACTTCAGAAGCAAGTAGTGCGTGATTTTTATTAAAGCTATTAGTCGTGGGTTAATTTTAAATGGAGTGCATAAACGAACATTTTCGACATATTTTACTATTTTATTTCCGTAAAGGAAAGAAAGCTGCTGCGGCTCACAAAAAAGTATGTGAAGTTTATGGTGCTAATTGCTTAACAGAGCGCACGTGTCAGAATTGGTATAAAAAATTCCGTTCTGGAGATTTTTCCCTCAAAGATGAACAACGTTCTGGTCGGCCTACTGAAGTTGATGATGACTAAATCAAAGTCATAATTGAAGAGGATCGTCATATAACTGTTCGAGAGGTTGCGGAGAGGCTACATATATCGCACACAACAATTGAAAAACATTTAAAATGTCTTGGGCTAGTTAAGAAGCTTGGTATTTGGGTACCTCACGAATTGAAAGAAATTCATTTAACACAAAGAATCAACTTTTGCGATATGCACCTTAGACGAAATGAAACCGACCCTTTCTTAAAAAGAATCATCACTGGTGATGAAAAATGGGTCCTGTACAGTAACATAGTTCGAAAACGATCATGGAGCAAACACGATAAACCAGCTCGAACCACATCGAAAGCTGAATTGCATCCAAAAAAGATCATGCTGTCAGTTTGGTGGGATTACAAAGGTGTTGTGTTTTTTGAGCTGCTTCCAAGGAACCAAACGATCAATTCTGATGTTTACTGTCAACAATTAATAAAACTGGATGAAGCAATCAAAGAAAAACGGCCAGAATTGTCAAATCGGAAAGGTGTAGTTTTCCACCAAGATAATGCAAGGCCTTACACACCATCTGATTACCATTTATTTCGAAGTTTGCAGAATTCTTTGAATGGTAAAACTTTCACAAATGACGATGACCTTCACTCACACCTGGTTCACTTTTTTGCTGATAAGGACCAGAAATTGTACGAGCGCGGAATCATGCAGCTGAAAGAAAGATGGCAAAAGGTCATTGAGCAAAATGGAAAATATATAATTGATTAAAAACTATTCTTTGTTTTAAAAAAAAGTGTTTTATTTTATACTACAAAACCGAAAGTACTTAGTTGCCAACCTAATACTTTTCGTCAAACCTATGCTTTCCATTTGAACACTAAAATAAGTAAAACATACATAATTATTAAATATTAAATAAGTAAAGTAAGTAAAAACGTTACGCTTTGTCAATAGGAGATGACGTCCCAAACAACGCTTCAATGACCACAAATATGCGCTTGTACAAACAATTCCTACTGAACAATGCCAGTAACAAAGAGCGATTACATAATTTGAATATGGACTGTCTATTATTTCCACGGTAATTTGTTGTATTTCGATGTGGGTGAATTATAAAACTAATGTATCTTTATTGGTGTCAGTAGGTGTATTAGTTAAACGATGTCATCGATTACTATTTACAAGTCATCAATGAAATTACAGAAAATATTAATTAAGGAAGTACCTGGGTACACACACGTAAAAGCTTGGGAAAACGTATATGCCTTTATTTTCTTCATACCATTAAGTCACAACTAATTGATTGACAGTTTGAATAATCATAGGATATTAAAGCAATTTTAAATAATGTGGGACATATTAGTAATGGGTAATTTAGATTACAAATTAGAACTATTAACATATTTTCTACATTACGTTCGATGGTTTATGAGATGCATATTTCCGATGAACGTGAACTCAACAAAGATGACGATATTGTTGTTTTATTTAAGGTTAAACTATGCTGTTTCGCAATTGTTTACGCGGTATCTATTTATAGGATTTGCCATGAAGGAAGTGCAATAAAGATAAAATTTATAATCGTTAAATTGACAAGTATAAAGATAAGTGATATTTATTAGAATTACTAACTGATTTTTAAAAGCCACCGCTCCAAACTGTTCGAATAAATATCGGATTTTTCAATATGGAAATGACAATTTTGTAATTACATCAAAACACAGAATAATTGAGATATTGGGTTGGCAACTAAGTACTTTCGGTTTTGTAGTATAAAATAAAACACTTTTTTTTTAAACAAAGAATAGTTTTTAATCAATTATATATTTTCCATTTTGCTCAATGACCTTTTGCCATCTTTCTTTCAGCTGCATGATTCCGCGCTCATAAAATTACTGGTCCTTATCAGCAAAAAAACTGAACCAGGTGCGAGTGAAGGTCATCGTCATTCGTGAAAGTTTTATCATTCAAAGAATTCTGCAAACTTCGAAATAAATGGTAATCAGATGGTGCTAGATCAGGGCTGTATGGGGGATGTGGCATCACTTCCCAGCCAAGCTCCAATAGCTTCCCACGAGTTGCCAAAGATGTGTGAGGCCTTGCATTATCTTGGTGGAAAACTACACCTTTCCGATTTGACAATTCTGGCCGTTTTTCTTTGATTGCTTCATCCAGTTTTATTAATTGTTGACAGTAAACATCAGAATTGATCGTTTGGTTCCTTGGAAGCAGCTCAAAAAACACAACACCTTTGTAATCCCACCAAACTAACAGCTTGATCTTTTTTGGATGCAATTCAGCTTTCGATGTGGTTTGAGTTGGTTTATCGTGTTTGCTCCATGATCGTTTTCGAACTATGTTACTGTACAGGAGTTGAATTTGATGGAGCCTGTGATGATTCTTTTTAAGAAAGGGTCGGTTTCATTTTGTCTAAGGTGCATATCGCAAGTTGATTCTTTGTGTTAAATGAATTTCTTTCAATTCGTAAGGTACCCAAATATCAAGCTTCTTAACTAGCACAAGACATTTTAAATGTTTTTCAATTGTTATGTGCGATACATGTAGCCTCTCCGCAACCTCTCGAACAGTTATATGACGATCCTCTTCAATTATGACTTTGATTTGGTCATCATCAACTTCAGTAGGCCGACCAGAACGTTGCTCATCTTTGAGGGAAAAATCTCCAGAATGGAATTTTTTATACCAATTCTGACACGTGCGCTCTGTTAAGCAACTAGCACCATAAACTTCACATATCTTTTTGTGAGCCGCAGCAGGTTTCTTTCCTTTACGGAAATAAAATAGTAAAATATGTCGAAAATGTTCGTTTCTGCACTCCATTTAAAATTAACCCACAACTAATAGCTTTAATAAAAATCACGCACTACTTGCTTCTGAAGTTACGTCAATGTGACTAGTATCACGCGACAAACGGTAAAGTACAGCACTAACATACGTTATACAAAAAATAAAGCAACGCTCTCTATCAGTAAAAACCGAAAGTACTTAGTTGCCAACCCAATATATTTAACTATGGAATTCGATCTCGTTCATATGACCACCGGAAGCACGTTTGCAGCTATCGATTCTTTGGAGTCAATTTTCCACCACTCTTTCGCACATATCGGCCGAAACGTTGGCAGTTTCGCGTTCTATATTGTCCATGAGTTCCCCTAATGTTGTTGGCTTGTTAGCATAAACCAGTGACTTAATATAACCCCGGTATAAAGAACGCCTCGCGCACATAAAATTCAACCGACCAGAAAAATCAGGTATGGCAAGGCATGCGTTGGAAAATGATCATAGTGTTAACATGGATTGTTTACATTTGATAAAGAACGTGTATAATTATCGTGAATTAGACACGTATGAGAACATGCACATTTTAAAGAATAGGGGCCATATGGTGAACAGTGACACTGGCCAGATTCAGTCTTCCCTTTTCGGTCTGCTTAATGTCAGAGGAGGAGGAACACTATAATAAATCACATGCAGGTACTTATCGGTCGTGTCCGTGTTCCTTTTTCAATGTCGTTCATCCTAGTTTCAGTAAAACAATTTTAAAAATCTTGTGAAACGAACACACAGTGTACATCTTGGTTCTCAGCGGTATAGATCGCGTACGGAGTTTGTTTTCGTACAGGTATCTTTCGCCGTGGTTTACTAGGTACGACACTTTGCAATTATCTACTGATGATGACAACTTGGTTGTCGAAATGCGTATACAGAATTACGAAAGTTAATGTGGAAAGGGGTTATATATCAACCTTAGTGATTAAGTTAATCAACCACAGGCTCCATCAAATTCAATAAACCCCTAAAAAGAAATTCAACGGCTTCAAATCGCATGAACGAAGTGGCCAGTCGACCGGACCATTTCTCGAGATTACACGGTTGATAGGGTGTTATTAATAGTAGGGTTGATAGGGTGTTATTAATAATAGAATGATTCCTTTTAACATTCTTTAATTGGCATAAAGCCGAGCACGCAAGCGTCTGTCTATTACGCACTGGAAACCTAGTTTACCGATCTTGTGAGATAGAAGCTTTTCTCGCTTTGTCGTTCAATACATTTATGTATTAGTTGAGAGAGGCAGACATGATATTATTCAATATCTTTGAAATTATTCAATTCTTTTGTTAAGTCAGAAGCAGTATTCAAGTGTTATCAACAAAATTACGCATATTAGTAGGTTAGATCATGTGTAAAATTTTCTAGTTTCCAGACTACATACATATTAATACGGGTTTTCTAAATTGTAACCAAGGACTTGAACGTATTGTTCGTGAATTTTTTGGAGAATTTGCCACAATTTCATATCGATTAATTCGTAATCTTCCTAGCTCACTTAAGAAACCGACTATAATTGGCGTAGTTCTTTGTATCTGCAGCATACGATGCTTTATTTCTCCGATGATTTAAATGTGAAAGCATTAGGAAATTTTGACCGTTCCCCGTACATCCTGCACCAATTCTAAACTTAATATGTAGTCTTCGATTTTCCACTATTACAATATATGCGGGCTATTATAGGCGTATACGTAGGGGTGAAAGGTTAGCAACAGGTGCTTGAATGTCGAAATGCAGGGGCGACCGCCTAGCAGGCAGACGGATGGACGGACGAGGCGGGCCACGTGCGTCATACTCCAAACGACTCTCTCTACCCCGTGTGTCAACGGCAGGCGCCTGGCGTCGAAAGTTAAACGTATTACTTCGCCTCCTCTCCGGGCCTCCCCCGCCTTGTCCTTTTCCATCATCCCTGGCACATCGAGCGGGGTCGGACGACTCTGATCTGTGCAAAACAAATGAATACTCAATTAATCCCGTGATTGAGCTTCTGGGGGAATTTGGGCCACGTTATATATGTATATTGGTCTACGGTTGAGGTTGCTGATTTGGTTGCTCCGACCAGTGAGTAACTAGGATTCATTAACTGCATTTAAAATGTATAGACGCATGTATTTATATTAAAATTTAACATCAGGAGCTAGCATACTTACAGTCAGATTCAAAAGTGTTCGTACACCTCGTGAATGTTGAAATTCATCATTTAAAACGTATAGATACACTACCAGTCATATTTATTTGCCCACCCTTAGTTTTAGCCAAAATTATTAAACTATCAAATGTGTACTGAAAATTTATTTATTGTACCAATACAATAGTGTAAAATAAACATAAAATAGTTACATTTTTCTTATATAAAAACTTTATCATTAATTATTATTAAATTTTGCTCTCATCAATGTGCCCACCTTTATTTTTGATATTTGCGGCACATAACCGCGGCATCCTTTCAACTAATTTTTGCAGTGTATCTTCTGTAATTTGTGCCCAGGTTTCTTGAAGTTGTTCCTACAGTGCAGTGGTGGATGATAGAGCACGTTCTCGAACCTTCCGGTCCAATTCTTTCCAAAGAAGCTCTATTGGGTTCAGATCAGGACTTTGAGCTGGCCATACCATTATAGAGATTTGCCCTTGCTCTTCTAGTTAACGCAAGTAATCGCCACACAATCTAGAAGTGTGTTCCGGATCGTTGTCCTGTTGAAATACAAAGTTTTCGCCAAGAATCCTTAGTCCTGAAGGAACAGCGTTATTTTCTAAAATTTCCTTGTAGCCTTCTTTACTTAGGATTCCCTGAATTTTGACGAGATCGCCTACAGATCTTCCACCAAAACACCCCCAAATCATTACTGAACCTCCTCCATGTTTTACGGTAGGGGCAATACATTCTGGCAGTACTCTTTCTCCTGCGGATCTTCTTAGGAATATTCGCCTTTTACTACCGAAAAGTTCAAACTTCGATTCGTCTGTCCACAACACATTATTCCACTGATCAATCGTCCAATTCTTATGTTCTTTAGCCCAATTTAGTCGTTTTATCTTGTTTTGCTTTCGTAGTAGTGGTTTTCGCAGAGCAATTCTTCCGTATAAACCCGCTTGCCTTAACCTTCTCTGTACGTGGACACACTAATTGGTTTAGCACGCGCTCTATTCATTTCAGCAGCAATATCTGGTGCTGTTTTTCGTCTATCGCGTCTACTTATCCGTATTAGATACCGGTCATCTGCAGATGTCGTCGCTTTGCGTCGCCCAGATCTTCTTTTGTTGGAAGATGTACCACTTTCTTCAATTTTTTTAACGTTATAATCAACGGTTCTGCGATTTAATCGTAATTCTTTTGCAATTTCGCGATTTCTTTTACCCGTACGATAAGCAATTATCATAGCACGCACTTCAACAGATAATTCCTTCGTCTTCGGCATTGCATTAAAATATTCACAATAACTCTCTATTTCACTGTTTTCGCAACAAAAGATGAACGATGACTGACATAAAATTTATTTTCATTTTTGAATAACACATCCTAATATTGTAATTAGTTAGTACAATAACACAATATTGGTAATACCTTTCGGAAATGCAGGTAAAACTGTTAATACTGTAGGGATTAGCCTATATAATATTTATGGTATTTTTACAATATATGACACCTTTACGATATATCATAAACAACTTAAGATTTTCGTAGAAATTCATATGGAATTACTTCCACTAATAATATTGTTGAATAATTATAATACAGATTTTTGGAAAGATAATCCGTATTTCGGGAAACACATCAAATTGGGGTGGGCAAATAAATATGACCGGTAGTGTGCAAGTATTTATATTAAAATTTAACGTCAGGAACTATAGCATATTTGAAATTCATCAGATGTGAACATTCAGCTATGATAGAACATGTTTACCTCCATTTAGCACCGTTAAAAAACCTCGAATAACAATATGAAAACTCTAAAACCTACTACAAAAGAATTTTCTAAATATTCTAACATGGAATGCCGTAAAAGTTAAGATAATTCGTATTTCGGGAAACACATCAAATTGGGGTGGGCAAATAAATATGACCGGTAGTGTGCAAGTATTTATATTAAAATTTAACGTCAGGAACTATAGCATATTTGAAATTCATCAGATGTGAACATTCAGCTATGATAGAACATGTTTACCTCCATTTAGCACCGTTAAAAAACCTCGAATAACAATATGAAAACTCTAAAACCTACTACAAAAGAATTTTCTAAATATTCTAACATGGAATGCCGTAAAAGTTTTGAGTGCACTTTATTTTTATAAGATATTCCTTTACTGTAAGACATAGTTGTTTAATATAATGATAGACGAAAGAATATTGAAGAATAAAATGAGAACGAAAAGTTTTAAAGCATGAAATTGAAAGATGGAAGCGATAGCAGTAACTGTAGAACTAAGTGGAAAAAATTGAAAATAATCTGAAAGATTATGTAGGCCTTGTTCAAGAAGAACTGAATGAACTCATGACTTCAGGAGACACAGAAATAAAACAACTAAAAAGTAAGACAGGCATCAATTCAAGGAGAAACACTAATTACTACTACTTATTAGGTGGAATAACAGATAATATTTATAAAAATTGACTTCATATTTTCAAAAACTTATTCAACATAGAGACTCGAGCAAATACATCAGAGGAACTTTAATAATGTTAATATGAAATAAAGAATTGATTATTAATTTTTGCAGCAGAATACTAGATGTTTATAATATTTTTTTATAAATTACGACAAGCAGTTTTTCAAATAAAATATAATTTTTTAAAAAACTGTCCTTTATTTTTTAAAATATAAAGTTTGTGTGTGCCTCGAAGGTTATATGCGAATATTCAATACATTTTGGCACTAACTAGTTACTTAAAACACCACTGAAAGTAATTCCAATTCTACCAACTTATTTAAAATTTAGACCAAAAATATACCGTCAATTTTGGTACACCTGTACATTGTCTTTGTACAATATTTATAACATGTTTTTCCTTGAAAAAAGAAAAAAAAACGAAAAAAACCAAATAAGAAAAAACTGCTTTGAAAGAATAATATAAGCCTTACGTACAAAGAAAATAATACAAAAATAAAACAAAAACAAGACGGCACTAACAAGCAGCTGACACATTAAATTTGATTTGAACTCGCTCAGACGCCATCTGGCAAAGGTGCACAGTACAGAAAACTAATACAAAATAAAATACGTTGTAATTGAACAAGAACAAAAGCTAAGTTTATATTAAATTAATAAAAATAATTTAAATATTTACTACGTATTAGATATTCTGAGAAAAAATAGTCATAAACAATATTCAACAATGAGTAATTAGTATCAGATTTATACATTTATATCGCTTTTCTTTATCAGTAGAATATTGCGCAATATCTTGCAATATTTGTGTTAAATAAATTTGTAATTTAAATTGATTGATTCGATTACAATTTTTCTAGAATCTTTTTTTAAATAAATAGCAACGTTTATGTAAAGAAACAATACAACTAAGAAAGACCGAACTTCCTACAATTCGCAGCTTAAATTATATGTTTCGCTTGTATTAGGTCCGAGTATACAAGTTTTGCGCAATATTCTGCTGTATTTGCGACAAAACGAACAAATTTTTAATGTAATAAGTTGGGGTGAATCAAGTGAACGCTTTTAAAATATGCTTTTAAGTGAGTCTATAATTTATTTGTTAGAAAAGGCGGCGTACTTAACACTAGGCATCGTGGTAGATAAGCGCTGAGTAGAATCTAAGTGCTAAATTACCGCGCTTTGTGCATACTAGAAAAACAATCCGTGATACCACATGTCTATCACCACAGAGCAATCGGGAAAAGCAGTTTGTTTGTTTACCTTAGTATCGTATGACAAAAAATTTAAATAGTATTTTCAAAGAGCGCGGTTTTCAAGTTTGTTTTCGCTCCAGTAATTCAATTAAAACCCTTTTAGGAGATGCAAAAGACAAAATCGAAGATAATAAAAAGTCGGGAATCTACCGAATTGAATATTTAGATTGCAATAAACAATACATCGGCCAAACTAAACGATCGATCGAAACCCGGTATAAAGAACACCTTGCGCACATAAATTTCAACCGACCAGAAAAATCACGTATAGCAAGGCAGGTTTTAGAAAATAACCACAGTGTTAACATGGATTGTTTACATTTGATAAAGAACGTGTATAATTATCGTGAATTAGACACGTATGAAAGCATGCACATCTTAAAGAATAAAAGACATGTGGTGAATAGTGACAATGGATCAATGCAGACGACCCTTTACGGTCTGCTTAATGTCCGAAGAAGAGGAACACTAATAAATCACATGCAGGTACTTATCTGTCGTGTCCGTGTTCCCTTTTTCTCCAATATCATTAATCTTAGTTTACAATTTAAACAATTTTTAAAAATCTTGTGAAACGAACATTTAGTGTATGTTTAGGTTCTCAACGGTGTGTACCGCGTACGGAGTGTGTTTTCGTACAGGTATTTTTCGCGGTGAGGTGCGGCGCTTTGCGGTTATCTGCTGATGATGACAACTTACTTGGTTGTCGAAATGCGTATACAGAATTACAAAAGTTAATGTGGAAAGGGGTTATATATCAACCTTAGTGATCAATTTCTTGTTCATAATTTTGTTGGTGTGAGGAGGTCGCGTAATTCAAATGAAAGAGAACTTTTTATGTATGAGTCGTTCCAGCGTCTTTTCAGAAGTCGATTTCTTTAATTTGTCTAGTTTATAGAATGGTTTACTAACTTTTTGGCCATTCACTAGTCTATGAAAATAATCCTCTTGGAATGGCCAAAAAATTATCTTCTTTAAGAGAGGACTAGTCTCTGAAAATAAACCTCTTGAAATGCCCAAAGAACCGTCTTCTTTAAGAGAGGACTAATCTATGAAAATAATCCTCTTGGAATGCCCAAAAAAACCGTCTTCTTTAAGAGAGGACTGATCTACGAAAATTATCCTCTTAGAATGTTCAAAAAATTATCTTTCAGGGACAACTAATCTATGAAAATAATCCTCGTGGAATGCCCTTTTGAAATTGCTCTTTGAATTCAGAAGCATGGTTGTGAAACCAACTTTCATCGACCGTCACAAATCTTTGCAAAAAAATACCTCAGTTCTTGTTAAACAGCTTCAAAGTATCGCTCGGGGGTTCGAATCCTTTCACATCTTTGATCACAATTCAAAATTCGAAACACTTTATTGACGAATTGTACGTGGGAATTCTGAATCTAATATGCAATCGATAAGCTTATCATGCTAGCCAATTGCTTGTTAATTTTTCATTGGTTTTACCAATTTCCGGAGTTTTTTGCAGTTCCTGAAAGTCTGCCTCGCTCATCTTCAATGGTCATGCTACCACGTTTACATTCTCCAATCTAGCCACAATTTGTGGTTTTCGAAGAACCATTATTACCTAAATTTCGTTGCAAAATTAGTCAATATTTCACACATAATTGGTCATTTAAAAATTAAATATTTAGTTACAATATCATTTGCTAATTTATGAATTTTGATGTTTTACCATTTATAGTGCTGTAACATTCAAATCGGTTGTCAGAAATGAATCGAATTCCGTCTGTCGTCGTAAAAAGGATTATAAATTTAGAATACAACGCTAACTTTTTCTGGGTGATAGTGTCTGACTACTTCTCCAATTATTCTCGTGCAGTGAAAACATATTGTTTCTTTTGTAAATGTAGCAATTCATAAGTTTCTATGTAGTTAAAAGTCAGTTGGGCTGCCCTTAAACATTGAAAAAAGAAAAATCGTTGCTATTTTTTTTCAATCTCATCAACTATCAACAACATAATATCCAATCAATAACCTCGATTGTTGATAAGAGTCTATAAAACCACGGAGATGAAATAAATTCTGAAAAAGCAACGGGCATAAATTCATTTCATATTAAAAGTCGTAGAATTGACTTTTTGCTGAAGACACACAACCGCGAGGTGGTAGTGGATAAATATGCTTGCTTTTCCAGTCCCCAATCCCCCAGAGATGACCTGGTACGCTTTTAGTTAACAATTATAATTTTGCCGCAATATATATACGTATTCCTATAATTCTCTCTCTCACTTTCTCTGTGTATATATATACAGTTGTGTGTGTGTGTTTATACGTGTGTAGTAGTGTGCCAAGCCCCCCCATTAGCTAATGTAAGGGTGCGGTCTCTGGCGGAATTGTAGAGGAAAAGGTGTGGAATGACGACCATGAGGGCGCGCCCATCACTGGGACTGTGGCGTTCCACTCAACCCCTGCCTCGTATTAAATGTGAAAATAAAGGAACCCATCAACTCATTCCGATATCTCAACTATTTTAACATTTACCAGACTCCTATGTGCTTCTGTGCTTTTAAGGTTGACATTGGTGTGGTTCGTTCAGTTCATGTAATTCTTTAGGGCTAGCACAGAAGCAAATTGAACATGAAAATTGATTAAAAAAGATGGAAACAATATTTTTTTAAGTGTTATTGGTTTTTATTTTGTTGCGAATGAAACGTGACGTAACTGTAACACGCCATATAATTTTATTAACGACCCGTTTGATGTTTTTGTGGTTATAATATTAAGAAATTACTTAAAATTAAAATAAAATGAACGCAAAAGGATCGGAAGTAAATTGAAAGATACTTTTCTGCGAAATATGAAGTACTTGATAGTCTTTCCTTGTATCGAGTTGTTGGAAAGGTTATAATATATTTTTTCACGTCTTTTTTTAATAGAAAAGAAAGATAAATCATTTATATATTGCTTGTCTTCTTCGATAGCATTATGTATTTCATAATTTCTTTATCTTTATCGACGAAACACTTAATTAGGTACTGATTCCCAACTTCATTTGAATCCAGAAGTTTTGAACAACACGAAATGAGTCAGTGCCCCACAGTTTAATAACCGAAGTTTTGAAGCAATTGAAAGAAGTGGAAATCTAACAAAACCCAGCGAATATGATGGGTGTGGTAACATACCCCATCCAAAACCAAATAGTTTTTGACCGACGACCAAACTCGTGTTGGTCTCGCGTTGTCATATTAAAATATTACTCTTTCAAGATTAAAGAATATTGGAATTTTTCCAGATTACGAATCCGTTTAAACTGTTCCTACTCCTGACACTATACGTTTGACTTAACTGTTTCCCTTCTTGGTAGGAACTCGAGAAAGACGACACATTTAAAATTTCACAAAACTGAGAGCATAACTTTCCCCTGATTAGTGTCTGTTTTAGATTTCTTTGAGGTGAATCTTTAGTTCGGAATTGAAACCTTTTCTACACCACATTAGTAGGCAATAATGAATTTTCACACTATTAGATATGAGTTCAGTCAAATTAAATTTAGTTGGGGGACTGTAATTAAATAAATTAACCGAAAAAAAGTTGAAACCCCTTACCACATCAATGTTTGTATTCCGTATACGTATTTCGACAGTTAAGTTGTTATCGTATTTCGACAGATAAGTTGTTATCATCGCTAGGATCATCATTTGCTGACGATAACTATTTAATTGTCAAAATACGTATATAGAATACGGACATAGACGTGCTAAGGGATGTCTGCCTATTTCTAATTATGTTAAAATATTGTTAACATTGACATTCTTGTAGAGAGAGCACTAACATCATAAATTTTAACGAATTTCACAAGCTTGACGCACGTCTTTCCCTTCAGCACAAGATTATAGAAAACACGATTCAGTAAAATCCGTTTCCTTTTCCCTTTTTCATTTTTACTTCAACAGTTCTAAGTACCTGAACTAAATATGGTTAATTCGACCAAGATTAAAAACTCGTCGTGTTATCACTGGTTTAATCTATTCATTATTCATTATATTCGACCTTTCACGATGCTAAATGTATTGAACTGTAAGCGATTTAAATTCAAGTTTGTAAAGATTACTACCGTATCGATTTAGGAAAACAAAGGCAACCAACGCGATAGGTATCTAGAGCGGAATAATCAGTTGAAGTTTTATGAATATTTCCTGTTTTTATAATGTTGTTCTGCGAATTTTGTAATATACTCTTTGAGCAGATCTTTTCTAGCTGATTTAAATTCAGTGACACAAACATCACAACATGTAAATCATCCTTTCGAAGGCAGTATAAATACATAGTTGATGTCGCGTTGGACATCTAGTACATGCTTCATAACAGTTACAGATGTGTAAGAATGGGCAAAATGGGATTAGTGATTTCGTTATTATTATTATTATTACTTAGCTGACATATCATATATCTGCAATTGCGTATACTCTATGTAATGATTTTAAACTTATTATTATTTGATGGTACTAAAATTAATATTTCAAAAAGTTCGTGCTACCATCAATATGATGTTAGAAGCAAGGATTGTTTCAGGTGCCTTGCAGATAGATTGGCATTACATAAGTGTCAGTGGTCTCTTGAAATATCCCTTTTAATATATTACAAAAAGAAATGAAATCAATTCAAGAAATTAGAATTTTTAGAGGGTGACTGTATTCAAGTGGTAAATTGAAAGATACACTACCGGTCATATGTATTTGTCCACCCCAATTTTATGTGTTTCCTGAAATACGGATTATCTTTTGAAAAATCTGTATCATAATTATTCAACAATATTATTAGTGGAAGTAATTCCATATGAATTTCTACGAAAATCTTAAATTGTCTATGATATATCGTAAAGGTGTCATAAATTGGAAAAATACCACAAATATTATATAGGCTAATCCCTACAGTATTAACAGTTTTACCTGCATTTCCGAAAGGTATTACCAATTTGTGTTACTGTACTAACTAATTACAATATTAGGATGTGTTATTCAAAAAGGGAAATAAATTTTATGTCAGTCATCGTTCATCTTTTGTTGCGAAAACAGTGAAACAGAGAGTTATTGTGAATATTTTAATGCAATACCGAATACGAAAGAATTATCTGTTGAAGTGCGTGCTATGATAATTGCTTATCATCGTACGGGTAAAAGTAATCGCGAAATTGCGAAAGAATTACGATTAAATCGCAGAACCGTTGATTATAACGTTAAAAAATTTGAAGAAAGTGGTACATTTTCCAACAAAAGAAGATCTGGATGGCGCAAAGCCACGACATCTGCAGATGACCGGCATCTAATACGGATAAGTATACGCGATAGACGAAAAACAGCACCAGAAATTGCTGCTGAAATGAATAGAGCGCGTGCTAAACCAATTAGTGTGTCCACGGTACAGAGAAGGTTAAGGCAAGCAGGTTTATACGGAAGAATTACTCTGCAAAAACCACTAATACGAAAGCAAAACAAGATAAAACGACTAAATTGGGCTAAAGAACATAAGAATTGGACGAGTGATCAGTGAAATAATGTGTTGTGGACAGACGAATCGAAGTTTGAACTTTTCGGTAGTAAAAGGCGAATATTCGTAAGAAGATTCGCAGGAGAAAGAGTACTGCCAGAATGTATTGCGCCTACCGTAAAACATGGAGGAGGTTCAGTAATGATTTGGGGATGTTTTGGTGGAAGATCTGTAGGCGATCTCGTCAAAATTCAGGGCATTCTAAGAAAAGGAGGCTACAAGGAAATTTTAGAAAATAACGCTGTTCCTTCAGGACTAAGGATTCTTGGCGAAAACTTTGTATTTCAACAGGAGAACGATCCGAAACACACTTCTAGATTGTGTGGCGATTACTTGCGTCAACTAGTAGAGCAAGGGCAAATTTCTATAATGGTATGGCCAGCTCAAAGTCCTGATCTGAACCAAATAGAGCTTCTTTGGGAAGAATTGGACCGGAAGGTTCGAGAACGTGCTCTATCATCCACCACTGTACTGTGGGAACAATTTCAAGAAGCCTGGGTACAAATTACAGAAGATCCACTGCAAAAATTAATTGAAAGGATGCCGCGGTTATGTGCCGCAATTATCAAAAATAAGGATGGGCACATTGATGAGAGCAAAATTTAATAATAATTAATGATAAAGTTTTTATATAAGAAAAATGTAACTATTTTATGTTTATTTTACACTATTGTATTCGTACAATAAATAAATGTTCAGTACACATTTGATAGTTTAATAATCTTGGCTAAAACTAAGAGTGGGCAAATAAATATGACCGGTAGTGTACCTTTTCATTTTTTATATACCAGGTATACCGGAAAGTCAGTACCGGTTTTTTTTTTTGTAAAAAAACTTCATAATTTTCAAGAAAATGGAAAATTTTATTTACTCAAAATCTTGGCTATCTGATTCTACACATCTTGCCCATCTTTCAAACAATTTATGGATGTCATCCAAAAAAACTGTTTGTGCTTTGAGCAAAACCATTCATCGAGCCATGTTTGCATGCTGTCAATACTTTAGGGTAGTAAAATAACGCATAATTTTTTGACAAAACATTTTAACAATTTATAATGTTTCAAAGCATTCCTTTTTATACTCAATATTTACTTATATATTACACATAGTTTAGCAACATCTAAGAAACATTAATGGTAACACAAAATAACCAATTTATTTTAGCAAAATGTACCTTAACGTTTACTTAACTGATGCGGACTTTACTTGATAAAAAAACCACAACAAAATAAAACACAAAAACTCAGTTGTGTGACTTTTACAAAATATCTTTGTTGTAAAATAGTTACAACTGTTTTGCCAGCACTGGGGCTTCCCCAAAGTCCGAAGAAGCCTCAGTACTGGCGAAACGATTGTTACTATTTCTAAATAAAGATACTTTGTAAAAACCACACAATTGAGTTTTTGTGTTTAACTTTTCTGAACATTTGAGCAATGTTTGAAGGTCCTCTTGATTCAATTCCATGTTATCTTTTAGAAGTAATTATTTAAAACCTTTATAATTTGTCGTTGTAAGCTCGTGAATAACTGAGTTAAAATTTCAAACAAAATTCGTTAAAAAAATATCATGGCCTGCTGGAGAAGCAGAGTGAGAAACGAATAATTCTCATATAAACAAAAAAAGGTACATATACTGATATTTTCATTAGAACTGAACAAAAATAAATATCATATTGTTGTTCTTCACAGCTTCGTCGCCTTCATTTGTTTATCTAAACCCCTACTAGTGTGATCGTCAGCTGTTTTTTTGCGCTCGACAGAAGCCCTACCGTCGAAAACTCCAACTTTCTCAAGTAAGCATACATGCAAACATTAACAAACAAAACGCAGCTGATTGTGATTGCGCAACTGTGTGAAATATACATAAAAAAGGGCGACGAAGAGGTACGGAATAGACAAAGTGAGAAAATTATACAACGGTCGGACTGTAAATATTTTAACAGGATAAAAATAGTGATGAAGTTTACACAATGGTGCTAAAATATCTACCATTGAATATAGCAAATTATTCGTAGCAAAAAAAGTTGCTACTTTTACATTAACTCGTTTCAATTTTATTGTTTTTCAGAATCGCTATGCGTGTACTTGCTTTATGAACAATAGTGTCTTAAAATTTTTACAGAAACCAAATTCCCATCATGCTTATGTGATTTAAATAACTTTGATTTGAACCCAGGAATATTTGTCCATGTGATATCAGTATGTTCTCGTGTTCTTCATATTTTTAAAAAGTTACATAGAGTAGATTTCACCCGTATTTGTTTGGTCCGTGTTCAGACACTCGTGAACAATACACTGCAGTCCATAACACATAAAATCTTGTGGGTGGTGGAGTGGTGCCTTTGAAGTGTGAGAGGGTCCTTTGGTGACGAAACAGAATCCATTTTTCATCACGAAGGAGCACGCGATCAAAAGAAGGTTCATTTTTGTGACGTTAAAGAAATGGCGAACACATTGTTAGCCTTTGATCTTTATTGTCATCTGGAAACGTATTTGGAACTCATTTGCTTAGCTTCCATGATTTTCCAACTTGATGCAAATGTAAACGAATTATTTCATCACTGGTTTTAAACAATACAGAGTGTTTTTGACACGTTATTTTCTAATTGTGTTGATCACAAGCAAATCTTCATCGTGAATCTTCAAGGAATTCATCCTCAGGAGAAAACTTTTTGAACTACTTCTGTTCAGTGCGTTCTTTTACCGCAACTTATACAAATGCCATGCAAAAAAATCATATAACTACCGGGCCATCTGTCTGTAGATTATAAGCGTTACCTTTGACAAAACTTTCAAGAATATTTTGCTTCAAATACTCCAAGTTTGGATGACGTTTCTTACAAGCTATATCTTCGAGAACATTATCGATAATCGAGACAGTTCAAGTCAAGGGTTATCAACATCAATCGAGACTACAGGAACTTAGTTTTGGTCGGAGCTTCACTGATGCTTTCACCCCAATATCGCAAAAATGTATAGAAGAAACACCTTTGCTGAAAATTCTCCACCAGACTATTACTAAAATCGAATGGTGACCACGCTGAACCGAAGTCACGACCTTTAGGACTTCTAGGGAACTTCATGTGTACATCCTATCATTCTACCGGTGAAATTTTTACTTTGCAGAAACGATTTCGGCGTCCGATACAAAAGGATTTTACTATTTCCTTTTTTGCCTTAATGATTTAATAACTTCTTCGTTCTTTCGGTTCTTATGGTGTTCAATGTTGATGTTAAAAGTACTCCTTTAAATACTCCAAGTTTGGATGACGTTTCTTACAAGCTATATCTTCGAAAACGTTATCGATAGTCGAGAAAGTACAAGTCAAGAGTTATCAACGTCAATCGAAACTACAGGAGCTTTGTTTACCAGTCATCTTTAGGTCGGAGCTTCGCTGATGTTTTCACCCCAATATCGCAGAAATGTATGGAAGAAATACCTTTGCAGAAAGTTCCCCGCCAGACTATTACTAAAATCGAATGGTGACCATGCTGAACCGAAGTCACGACCTTTCGAACTTCTAGAGAACTCAAATTTTTCCTTTGCAGAAACGATTTTGTCGTCCGATAAAAAAAGATTTTGCTATTCCCTTTTTTGCCTTAACGATTTAATAACTTCTTCGTTCTTTTGGCTCTTAGGGTGTTCAAAGTTGGTGTTAAAAGTCCCCTCTTGTACAGCTTCCTTCTGCAGCTTTAGAACCAAGTTTAAATTCATGAAACCAATACACTCAGACTATACAGGATTTGGTCATTTAAGAAGGGTTTAAATCACAATATTCTAGTGCATACCAAGTCAAAATATAGTGGGTAACTAGCGTGCATTTGTGGAACACCAAACATCAAAAAAGCTCGCTCTCTACAAGTCGCTGAAGGCAACCTCTACCGAAAACCGTACGAACTTCATTGGTTATCTGATAGTTCACATATCTTCCGTCACATTTATTTGGTCGTATTTTATTGAACGGGGTAACATAACCTAATCTGTCATCGCTGTCATTTAAGTCGTTCGCACTGCCAACTTTGAAGAAAAAAAAATTTCGCGGCTTTCTAGATTATGAAAGATTTCGTCCAGTTAGCTTTTTTTTTTACTTACGAAGCGGTCATCGTAGATGATCCAAGCATGCATGTGTATCACGCGCGCTTTTCTGATACCGTCACCCACCCACTTTTTATCCGTCAACTGAACCGTATGCACAACCTGGTATTAGTCATTCTAATTACGCGTATTTCATACATAGGATCGGTCGCTCGTCGGACGTGTCGTCTAAACTGATGGATTTATTATATTCTTCCGTCGATGACGTTTGCGGGAAAGAAACGGAGCGTCGAGAGACGTGCCGGCACTTGAATCATCCGAACAGAGAAAGAGGGGAAGCATTGTTTGCCTACAATTCTGGAACCATTCGGTTCTAATTGAAAACAATGGTGTTTAATCTGTGTGAAGGTCAGTCGACCACGCGAATATGTCATATGTTGACGATTAGAATGATTGGCCAGTCGATCGGTGTCTGTACGAATAGTATTTTATTTCCCGACGATTTGAAATGGTGTCTACTAGTTTCTACGCGATATTTAACAAAGAAATTGCAACTACACTACCGGTCACATTTATTTGCCCACCCTTAGTTTTAGCCATAATTATTAAACTATCAAATGTGAAAATTTATTTATTGTACCAATACAATAGTGTAAAATAAACATAAAATAGTTACATTTTTCTTATATAAAAACTTTATCATTAATTATTATTAAATTTTGCTCTCATCAATGCGCCCACCTTTATTTTTGATAATTGCGGCACATAACCGCGGCATCCTTTCAATTAATTTTGCTGTGGATCTTCTGTAATTTGTGCCCAGGCTTCTTGAAGTTGTTCCCACAGTACAGTGGTGAACGATAGAGCACGTTCTCGAACCTTCCGGTCCAATTCTTCCCAAAGAAGCTCTATTGGGTTCAGATCAGGACTTTGAGCTGGCCATATCATTATAGAGATTTGCCCTTGCTCTTCTAGTTGACGCAAGTAATCGCCACACAATCTAGAAATGTGTTTCGGATCGTTGTCCTGTTGAAATACAAAGTTTTCGCCAAGAATCCTTAGTCCTGAAGGAACAGCGTTATTTTCTAAAATTTCCTTGTAGCCTTCTTTTCTTAGAATTCCCTCAATTTTGACGAGATCGCCTACAGATCTTCCACTAAAACACCCCCAAATCATTACTGAACCTCCTCCATGTTTTACGGTAGGCGCAATACATTCTGGCAGTACTCTTTCTCCTGCGGATCTTCTTACGAATATTCGCCCTTTACTACCGAAAAGTTCAAACTTCGATTCGTCTGTCCACAACACATTATTCCACTGATCAATCGTCCAATTCTTATGTTCTTTAGCCCAATTTAGTCGTTTTATTTTGTTTTGCTTTCGTAGTAGTGGTTTTAGCTGAGCAATTCTTCCGTATAAACCCGCTTGCCTTAACCTTCTCTGTACCGTGGACACACTAATTGGTTTAGCACGCGCTCTATAGATTTCAGCAGCAATATCTGGTGCTATTTTTCGTCTATCGCGTCTACTTATCCGTATTAGATGCCGGTCATCTGCAGATGTCGTCGCTTTGTGTCGTCCAGATCTTCTTTTGTTGGAAAATGTACCACTTTCTTCAAATTTGTTAATGTTATAATCAACGGTTCTGCGATTTAATCGTAATTCTTTTGCAATTTCGCGATTACTTTTACCCGTACGATGATATGCAATTATCATGGCACGCACTTCAACAGATAATTCCTTCATCTTCGGCATTGCATTAAAATATTCACCACAATAACTCTATTTCACTGTTTTCACAACAAAAGATGAACGATGACTGACATAAAATTTATTTTCCTTTTTGAATAACACATCCTGATATTGTTATTAGTTAGTACAGTAACACAATATTGGTAATACCTTCCGGAAATGCAGGTAAAACTGTTAATACTGTAGGGATTAGCCTATATAATATTTATGGTATTTTTCCAATTTATGACACCTTTACGATATATCATAAACAATTTAAGATTTTCGTAGAAATTCATATGGAATTACTTCCACTAATAATATTGTTGAATAATTATAATACAGATTTTTCCAAAGATAATCCGTATTTCAGGAAACACATAAAATTGGGGTGGGCAAATAAATATGACCGGTAGTGTATTTTGATAATTTATTTTGTTTACTTAACTACGAAGGATTTTCAATAGAGATTAACCTTAAATATTATTTTTATTACTTTGTTTACTAGCTTATTACAAACGTGTTCGATTTTGAAAATGAAATGACAAAAATAGCACATCAATTAAATTTTGTACGCACTGGCAATTCCGTGGGAGCTTTAGGAAGAAGTCTCTCTTAATTTTATAGATGTGAAAGTGCCTCTAGGTTGTAGTCACGTTTTGTAACGATGGACGCTATTAATAGTGCAGAAACTATGAAATTTTGGACGGCGAAATATAAAGATTCATTCGGATTTTGTTACTGTTTCATTTAAGTACATTTGTCTTCATTCTCTGTTATTTCCGTGTCAGATACTTCGAATAGTTAAATTATATCGGACGCATATGCGACAGGAATGTAAAATAAATTTTCAAATTTATTTAAGGACGAGTCATTCGAACACATTTTGAATCATCGACATAAAATTTCCAATGTGCAGATTTAAGTGTGATCTTTAATATACAGGGTAGTCAGAAATTTACGGATAATCGTCCGGTAGAACGTTTCTATGATTAAGTCGTCGTCAATCGTCCAGAAATGTTGTATTGTTATTAGTCAAGACATGCGAATTGCTTAAAAAAAGTGTAGATTTGGCAACACTGTATAAAACCATCAATAAATCACTGGAAATAATATTACAAAATACGAGTTTTAAGTCTAATGAAATAAAATCATGAAATTGGTAGCTACCAATTTCATGATTTTATTGCTATTTTCATAGGTTTGAAGACAAAGGTGTAACTTTTGTGGAATTGAATTTAGGACGCGTTGCAGCACATCTGGGGTATTTAATTGTAGTGTGGCGGCAATTCTATTTAGCATTCTTAAGGCTAATGAAAATAAAATCATGAAATTGGTAGCCATAGGTTTGAAGAAAAAGCTGTAGTCTTTGTGGAATTGAATTTAGGACGCGTTGCAACATATCTGGGGTATTTGATCTGATGTGCCTTGACCACTGACAGTACAGCATTGCTGTATTAGGGTTGTTAACTCAGAATTAATCATAGTATCGGTCCTACCTGACAGTTATCCGTGAATTTCCGGCCACATATCATCCACATATAAGGACGGATGAGCGTATTACATACAGTGAGTTTCAAAAATTTTCGCACATACCACGAATGTTGAAAATCATCAAATATCAACATTGGGCTATGATAAAACATATTTACTTCCATTTAACGACGCTAAAATTTATAAAAATTAAAATAAAAACTTAAACTTATTACCAATAAGTAGTTCAAATCGACATTTCCCCTGATACGAGTATAAGGAATTCATTATACAGGGTGGAGCAGAGGAAACACATGTTTTTCGAACTATTAGTACGCGGCGACGTGAGGGGGTATTGTCCTTGAATGAATGTTTGCAGACTGCCCATACAACGCAGTTTCAGTTGCTATGGAGCGTTGGAGCGTAGAGCATCGCGTGTTCGTTGTCGAGCAGTACTTTAGAAATAATGATTCCGTAGTCACAGTGCAACGTCTTTTCCGTAAAATTTTAGAGTTGGACGTCGAGGTGCAGTGCCTGATCGAAATACTGTACTCCGATGGGTTGCAGCGTTTAGAAGTACTGGATCTGTGATGAAAAAGCAACCACCTGGTCTTCCCCGTTCAGTACGAACTCCGGAAAATGTAGAACGAGTGAGAACGGCAGTTGTTGCTAGTCCGAAGCGATCGACTAGACGACAGGCTGTAGCGCTGGGTATGTCACGTCGTTCGCTTCATCGCATCTTACATGATGATCTTAAGTTAGTGATCGTCCAGCAGCTTAGTGAAGGGGATTTTGTGCAACGCAGAGTTTTATCGCGTAATGAACGAAATTTTTACGGAAGAAGCAGATGCTACAGTCCTCGTGAGTGATGAAGCACATTTTCATCTAGACGGTTACGTCAATGTTCAAAATTGTCGGTTTTGGGCGTCGGAGAACCCACATCAATTGCACCAAAGACCTCTCCACAGTTTGAAAGTAACAATGTGGTGCTGCATTTCAAAGATGGGAATCGTTGGACCCTATTTTTTTGAAGAGGAAGGAACTACAGTTACTGTGACATCAGCGCGTTACGTTGAAATGCTAAACAACTTTCTTCATCCAGAACTTGAAAGGCGTCAAGTGAATATGAGAGAAATATGGTTTCAGCAGGACGGTGCCACAGCTCACAGGACATGTTATTTCGAGAAATGGTGATGTTCACTGGCCCCCTCGCTCACCCGATTTGTCGATATGCGACTTCTTTTTGTGGGGATATTTGAAATCTAGAGTCTACCAGGTCGACTGAAACGTCCCCGCTCTGACACATAGATGGCGTTACTGTTATTAAATCCATATGTTTTTAGATAGTACTAACCTTCAAACGAAATGTGTCAAAATTTGACAGCAATCCGACCATTAGTTACTGAGATACTGCGTTAAGAGTGAAGCTACTTTCGTTATTTAAAAAAATGGAAAAAAAAGAATTTCGTGTCGTACTGATAAAGTACTGCTTTTTGAAGGGAAAAAATACCGTTGAAGCAAAAGCATGGCTTGATGAGGAGTTTCCGGACTCTGCGCCAGGAAAATCAACCATAATTGATTGGTATGCTAAGTTTAAACGTGGTAAAATGAGCACCGAAGACGGCGAACGCAGTGGACGACCAAAAGAGGCTGTCACCGACGAAGACATCAAAAAAGTTCGCAAAATCATTTTAAATGACCGTAAAGTAAAGTTGATCGAGATAGCGCTGGCATCCTAAAAATATCAAAGGGACGTGTTGGACACATCGTGCATGAATATTTGGGCATACGGAAGCTCTGTGCAAAATGGGTGCCGCGCGAGCTCACATTCGATCAAAAACAACAACGAGTTGATGATTCTGAGCTGTGTTTGAAGCTGTTAAATCGTAATAAAACCGAGTTTTTGCGTCGATATGTGACAATGGATGAAACATGGATTCATCACTACACTCCAGAGTCCAATCGACAGTCAGCCGAGTGGACTGCGCGCGATGAACCGGCTCCAAAGCGTGGAAAGACGCAACAGTCAGCTGGAAAAGTTATGGCGTCAGTTTTTTGGGATGCGCATGGAATAATTTTCATAGATTATCTTAAAAAGGGCCAGTCCATCAACAGCGACTATTATACAGCGTTATTGGACCGTTTGAAGAACGAAATCGCAAAAAAACGGCCCCATATGAAGAAGAAGAAAGTGCTGTTTCACCAAGACAATGCACCGTGTCACAAATCAATGAAAACAATGGCCAAATTAAGTGAATTGGGTTTCGAATTACTTCCCCATCCACCGTACTCTCCAGATGTGGCCCCCAGCGACTATTTCCTGTTTGCAGACCTCAAGAGAATGCTCGCCGGGAAGAAATTTAGCAGAGATGAGGAGGTGATCGCCGAAACTGAGGCCTATTTCGAGGCTAAAGACAATTTGCACTACAAAAATGGTATCGAAAAGTTGGAAGAACGCTATAATCGGTGTATCGCCCTCGAAGGCAACTATGTTGAATAATAAAATCGAATTTTGCCAAAAAACTGTGTTTTACTATGGTAGACCGGGGACTTTTCAGTTCGACTGTTACATGAACAAGCCTCGCACAATCAATGACCTGAAGAATTCCATACGTCAAGTAATTGAACCCGTGCCGATTGAAATGTTGGAGAGGGCCGTCCGTAACTTTCAAGAGAGGATCCAAATTTGTATCCAGCAAGAAGGACGTCATCTCCAAGACATTATTTTTCGAACCTAATTAAAGTATGTATATTTCAAAACTGCATTAAAAAATCTATCACTTAATGCTTGTTTTTATTAATTTTATCGAACCGTTTCCCAGTCATTCAATAGTGAAAAACATGCGTTTCCTCTGCTCCACCCTGTATTACAATTTAAAAAAAAAATGAAGGAAGTAACTCCAACATCATCTGAATTAATCATTTCACTGCCAGTAAAAAAGTATCGGAAGTCCTTGTTTAATCCATTTATATTGCTTTGAATTTTTTAAAAATATAATCTTCAAATCGCTTTGTAATTGGAAAAGATAAGGGGGGAAGCAGAAACGATTAATTTTCTTCATTTAATTATCTAAAGCCCAACGATAGCTATGACATTTATTTTTTTTAGCTATATTTGGCTCTTCAGTGTAGAGTGGGAGGATCTTCCATCATCGGGGTGGTCGAAAATTGTTCACTTGCATCGTCGCTATTAAGGTTCTCGATTAGTGTTCGAATGGGGGACAACTGCGGACAAGCCCTCGTTTACGAAAGTAATTTTTTATCTCTTTTTAATGGAAAGTCGGACGCTTCTGCAGGATCAATTAGTTAGTAATTCCGGAGGAATTGGTTCTTTTATAGATAACTTAATTTTTGTCTACTGCGTTGCATTAATCAGTAATGGACTAATTTTATATGGAAAGATATGATAGCATCTTATGCTATTCTGACACACATTTAATTAATAATTAATTATTTTAAATTAAAAAAAAAGCGATGGGATATTATACAGGGTGTCCATTCTCTATGGATAACATTCTTTCTATTTAAAATACTCACAGGATGGTTAAATTAGCAGCATTGTTCAGTCCAAGAAATAATTGATAGCAGTTTCTGGTTTGTCATTGGTTGAGATATTAAAAACAATTAATAATAGAGCGTATTCCTTTATTTTGTAATTACTGTAGTCTTTGTAGTCTTTCATTTGCTGATTAGCTAAGAATAAAAATGCGGTTTTATAATTGTGTTGTATCAGGTTGTTACAAATGTAATGTCCGTTTTTTCCTTCAGTCTGAACTGAATCGCACCTGTGTGAAGACGTGTATGTTTTTGGTGAAAATTATTATTGTATTTGTGGAAAAGGGTATTTATTTTGAAGTTCCATTTCTTGGAAAGATTAATACACCTGTCTTTGTATCGCCTATGGAAATGCTGTCGGCAAGAGATATTCGGGCAATTTACCTCTTTCAATTTAAAAAGGGATTAAATGCAGCTGCAGCAACGCGAGAAATTAATCAGACGTTCGGTGAAACCACGTGTAATGAACGCACAATACGGCGATGGTTTAAAAAATTCAGCGAGGGAAATTTTGATTTTGAAAATGAGCCTCGCGGATATGCGCGTAGCACCGTTAATGACGACGAGCTGCGTGTAGAAGTTGAAAGTAATCCGTCGACAACAGTGCGTAGCCTTGCAGAAACATTTCAAGTGTCCATTGCCACCATTAGTCGTCACCTTTCTTCGATTGGCAAAGTGAAGAAACTCGATCGATGGGTGCCGCACCAATTAACGGAAGCCAATAAGCTCCGTCGATTAGAGGTGGCTACCTATTTGGCTAATCGACAGAAAGTTGAACTGTTTTTTCATCGATATAGTTTTGCAAACATATTTAAAATGCGGTATGAAACTCAAATTATCGTCCACTATTATAACCAAATATTTTATCTCTTTTACTTTTTCAATATTTTTATTTACAATACATATGTTATAATTTGAATTTCCATTGATCAGCATTGCTTTTGTTTTATTCGTGTTTAACTGTATTTTATTCATTTTAAGTTATTTTTCAATTTTTGCTAAGTCTTCATTTATGTTATTTACACATTCATCTGGATTTACACCACACGTATAGATAAGTGTATCATCAGCAAACATGCAGACTTTACATTTTTGTAGAATTTTTACCATGTCATTAACATAAATTAGAAATAATAGTGTACCAAGCACTGCGCCCTGTGGAACACCTGTGTTCATTGTTCTTGGTGTCGATATACACTACCGGACATATTTATTTGCCCACCCTTAGTTTTAGCCAAAATTATTAAACTATCAAATCTGTACTGAAAATTTATTTATTGTACCAATACAATAGTGTAAAATAAACAAAATAGTTACATTTTTCCTATATAAAAACTTTATCATTAGTTATTATTAAATTTTGCTCTCATCAATATGCCCACCTTTATTTTTGATAATTGCGGCACATAACCGCGGCATTCTTTCAATTAATTTTTGCAGTGTATCTTCTGTAATTTGTGCCTTGGCTTCTTGAAGTTGTTCCCACAGTACAGTGGTAGATGATGGAGCACGTTGTCGAACTTTCCGGTCCAATTCTTCCCAAGGAAGCTCTATTGGGTTCAGATCAGAACTTTGAGCTGGCCATACCATTATAGAGATTTGCCCTTGCTCTTCTAGTTGACGCAAGTAATCGCCACACAATCTAGAAGTGTGTTTCGGATCGTTGTCCTGTTGAAATACAAAGTTTTCGCCAAGAATCCTTGGTTCTGAAGGAACAGCGTTATTTTCTAAAATTTCCTTGTAGCCTTCTTTTCTTAGGATTCTCTCAATTTTGACGAGATCGCCTACAGATCTTCCACCAAAACACCCCCAAATCGTTACTGAACCTCCTCCATGTTTTACGGTAGGCGCAGTACATTCTGGCACTACTCTTTCTCCTGCGGATCTTCTTACGAATATTCGCCTTTTACTACCGAAAAGTTCAAACTTCGATTCGTCTGTGCACAACACATTGGTCCACTGATCAATCGTCCGATTCTTATGTTCTTTAGCCCAGTTTAGTCGTTTTATCTTGTTTTGCTTTCATAGTAGTGGTTTTCGCAGAGCAATTCTTCCGTATAAACCCGCTTGCCTTAACCTTCTCTGTACCGTGGACACATTAATTGGTTTAGCACGTGCTCTATTCATTTCAGCAGCAATTTCTGGTGCTGCTTTTCGTCTATCGCGTCTACTTATCCGTATTAGATGCCGGTCATCTGCAGATGTTGTCGCTTTGCGTCGTCCAGATCTTCTTTTGTTGGAAAATGTACCACTTTCTTCAAATTTTTTAACGTTATAATCAACGGTTCTGCGATTTAATCGTGATTCTTTTGCAATTTCGCGATTACTTTTACCCGTACGATGATAAGCAATTATCATAGCACGCACTTCGGCATTGCATTAAAATATTCACAATAACTCTCTATTTCACTGTTTTCGCAACAAAAGATGAACGATGACTGACATAAAATTTATTTTCCTTTTTGAATAACACATCCTAATATTGTAATTAGTTAGTACCATAACACAATATTGGTAATACCTTTCGGAAATGCTGGTAAAACTGTTAATACTGTAGAGATTAGCCTATATAATATTTAAGGTATATTTTCAATTTTTGACACCTTTACAATATATCGTAAACAATTTAAGATTTTCGTAGAAATTCCTATGGAATTACTTCCACTAATAATATTGTTGAATAATCATAATACAGATTTTTCTAAAGATAATCCGTATTTCAGGAAACACATAAAATTGGGGTGGGCAAATAAATATGACGGGTAGTGTATATCTGCCACACTTTGTTCTTTGTGTTCTGTTACTCAAATAGGTTCTGAACCATGACAATTCTGTACTTTCAACTCCATATTTTTCCAATTTTTGTAGTAGGTTTTCTCGATTGACAATTTCAAATGCTTTTTTTAAGTCTAAAAATACTGCCGCAACGCACCTTTTACCCTCCACTTCAATCTTCCATTCAGATACGACGAGAGTGTGAAATTTAGACAAAATTTTGCATTTATTCCCTAGCATCATTAATTTTCTTGATCCTTCCGGAACAATTTCTGATAGACTCGGTCATTCGTAACCATATTTAAATCTCATAATCCAGCAAGAAATTATGGCGTTCGAAGGAACATTGTCATCCAAAATTTAATAAAAAAAAGCACCTTTTTTTGATTGTTCAAATTTCACGAGCGTAATTTTAAAACACCCTGTACAACACAAATTCCATATATTAATTAAAAATATTCATAAATTAAAAGTTATTTTTCGACAAAAAACATTTTAGATTCGTGCGATAAAAACGTTTCTAAATTGCATTCTTCTGTCACCGGTCATTACTTTGTACAGGTGAAAGGATGATAATTAACAGAAGGAAGAGACACATATCAAACGGGGTAACGGCATTTGTTCGCAGCAATTTGCGACAAATTAATTCCACTAACAATAACTACCACAATTAACCTCCGAATTAACCTCTTTCTTCATCGAGCAGAGAGGAAAATTAAATATTACATGCTCCGAGTACGTGTTACAAACACATATGTATGTATGTGCACATAATACGGTTGCGTGGTCATATTCGTGGTGTTGTATTTGTCGAATTGTGAGGAATATAAGGAAAAATTGAAGGTGGAATTATACAGAGTCTACTATAAAAAAGGAGTTCGTAAATTGATTTTTATTATGTCTATTATTTCAATGAAATTCTTCACATTAGCTTTTGGTTTTAATATAAAGAAAGTTGAAAGTACATTTTTATTATCTATTGGGTTGGCAACTAAGTACTTTCGGTTTTGTAGTATAAAATAAAACACTTTTTTTTTAAAACAAAGAATAGTTTTTAATCAATTATATATTTTCCATTTTGCTGTATGACCTTTTCCCATCTTTCTTTCAACTGCATGATTCCGCGCTCGTAAAATTTCTGGTCCTTATCAGCAAAAAACTGAACCAGGTGCGAGTGAAGGTCATCGTCATTTGTGAAAGTTTTACCATTCAAAGAATTCTGCAAACTTCGAAATAAATGGTAATCAGATGGTGCTAGATCAGGGCTATATGGGGGATGTGGCATCACTTCCCAGCCAAGCTCCAATAGTTTCCCACGAGTTGCCAAAGATGTGTGAGGCCTTGCATTGTCTTGGTGGAAAACTACACCTTTCCGATTTGACAATTCTGGCTGTTTTTCTTTGAGTGCTTCATCCAGTTTTATTAATTGTTGACAGTAAACATCAGAATTGATCGTTTGGTTCCTTGGAAGCAGCTCAAAAAACACAACACAATTCCGTCTGGATTAAGATTAATTGGTGAAGGTTTTCACCTACAACAAGATAATGATCCCAAACACACTTCCCAACTTTGTAAAAACTATGTGAATCAAAAAGAGGAGGAAGGGGTGCTGATAAATATGATTTGGCCACTACAATCACCCGATCTCAACCCTATCGAATTACTGTGGGATGAATTAGATAGAAACGTGAGAGAAAGCTGTCCACAATCGCAGAAACAGCTTTGGGAGCAACTTACAAGGGTGTGGAATAATTTACCAATGGATACGCTCCAGAAACTTGTATCGCGGTTGCCTAATATTTTTAAATCATTAAGCGCAGAGGTGGATACTTCGACGACATTCGAATGTGATAAGAAATTCTACAGAATATGTTGAAATTATTTTATTTTATAAGGAAAACTGTTCATTTGTCTCGTAGATATAGTTTTGTAGAAATATACGTTTTGTTTCACTAAGCGTGCATGTTTTTTTTAAATTTCATCTACTGATCCCTCACTTATGGCCTGTAGTGTACGTGCATTCGTTTTCTTGTCTAAAAAGGTTGAAACGAGTTTCCAGAAATATTTTCTCATCTATCTATTAACTAGCATTACTTTTTGCAATCAATCAACTGTATATAATATCTTGTTAATGTGAGTTATGTATTTCGTATTGATTGGATTTAGAAATGTGGCTTCCCAAATTGCTTCTTTAATAGCAAATTGAACTTAAATAAATCTTGTATCACATCTAGCCTTAAGGGGTGTGCAACTCTTGGTCTTCCAGTTACAGAACATAAACATTAGAAACTATATGTGACGCGTGTACCACGTAAATTTCAAGAAATGAAGTCACCATGTAAATGGACAAACATTTTTTACCTTCGTCGTCTCAGTTACCGATCTATAATGTAAGCGATACTAAAATTCTCATAAGCCCGTCGGTTTTGTTGGTCGAATCGATTGGTTAAACATTTTTTTCCGTTTCACAAACGTCTGTATGTAAGAACGCAATCTACGATGCGAGGCATTTCGCTGTTTTTGTGTCAATCGATTAAAATTAAATAAAGCAATTCGTAAACGGTTCAGTTAAAGAAAATATACCTCTGCCTATTAATATTGTAGCTTGATTGTTTTGCAATAGCAAACGTCCTCAGGATCTAATAACTCGTTTGATTATGCAGTGCAAAATAAGGGTAGAAAATAGGATCTTCCTTTATTCTTCCTCTGTGGATTTCTCACTATCCATTGGTCGAATTCTTGTGTGTTACTGTTAGACCTCAATGTGAAGTTCGTATCCCAGAATAATAATAAAAAAAGGGTGTTTTCGCGGACAACCCCCGACGACAACGTTAAATCGTTAACGTCACATTCCCCCAACTAACGAATACGAATCACGGTGTACCTGAAGGTTTTTTTTCGCTCGTGCGACGCTACCTTCATCTAATTTCCTGCCATTAGGGTGACGATAATAGATACAACGTTAAAGGTATCTCCTCTGATAATACAAGTTCAACCGAACAAATACAAGTACTTCAAGTGCTGCATTTAACATGCTTTTGAAGAGATGAAGAAAGAAATGTCATAAATAATATTGACAAGGCGTTATAAAGATAGGAAATTAAACGTTGTATTGACAGGATGAATTATAATCTTTAATTGTAACCCCATTACCCAGAATGATTGTCACATTCAAGTGTATTTTTAACAAAGGCATTTGATTCCAGGTACGGTGAAGTTTTGTATATTAAAAATTGAACACGATCAACAATTATTGCAAATTAACGTTTTGATCTTAAAAAGCAAAGAATAATCTTTAATATTACACTCTACAGTGTGGGATAATGAAATAAGCACAGATCTTAATTATGATGAAGAATATATTTTAAATACACACGTATTGTACTATACTGAAAACATAAATGTACCATTATTACCACAAAAAGGTTTATGATGTACACGATACGGTGTTAGATGTATACACTACCGGTCATATGTATTCGCCCACCCCAATTTTATGTGTTTCCTGAAATACGGATTTTCTTTCGAAAGATCTGTATTATAATTATTCAACAATATTATTAGTGGATGTAATTCCATAGGAATTTCTACGAAAATCTTAAATTGTTTATGATGTATCGTAAAGGTGTCAAAAATTGAAAAATACCATAAATATTATATAGGCTAATCCTTACAGTATTAACAGTTTTACCTGCATTTCCGAAAGGTATTACCAATATTGTGTTATTGTACTAACTAATTACAATATTAGGATGTGTTATTCAAAAAGGAAAATAAATTTTATGTCAGTCATCGTTCATCTTTTGTTGCGAAAACAGTGAAATAGAGAGTTATTGTGAATATTTTAATGCAATGCCGAAGACGAAGGAATTATCTGTTGAAGTGCGTGCTATGATAATTGCTTCTCATCGTACGGGTAAAAGTAATCGCGAAATTGCAAAAGAATTAAGATTAAATCGCAGAACCGTTGATTATAACGTTGAAAAATTTGAAGAAAGTGGTACATTTTCCAACAAAAGAAGATCTGGACGACGCAAAGCGACGACATCTGCAGATGACCGGCATCTAATACGGATAAGTAGACGCGATAGACGAAAAACAGCACCAGAAATTGCTGCTGAAATGAATAGAGCGCGTGCTAAACCAATTAGTGTATCCACGGTACAGAGAAGGTTAAGGCAAGTGGATTTATACGGAAGAATTGCTCTGCGAAAACCACTACTACGAAAGCAAAACAAGATAAAACGACTAAGTTGGGCTAAAGAACGTAAGAATTGGACGATTGATCAGTTTAATAATGTGTTGTGGACAGATGAATCGAAGTTTGAACTTTTCGGTAGTAAAAGACGAATATTCGTAAGAAGATCCGCAGGAGAAAGAGTACTGCCAGAATGTATTGCGCCTACCGTAAAACGTGGAGGAGGTTCAGTAATGATTTGGGGTTTTTTTGGTGGAAGATCTGTAGGCGATCTCGTCAAAATTGAGAGAATCCTAAGAAAAGAAGGCTACAAGGAAATTTTAGAAAATAACGATGTTCCTTCAGGACTAAGGATTCTTGGCGCAAACTTTGTATTTCCACGGGACAACGATCCGAAACACACTTCTAGATTGTGTGGCGATTACTTGCGTCAACTAGAAGAGCAAGGGAAAATCTCTATAATGGTATGGCCAGTTCAAAGTCCTGATCTGAACCCAATAGAGCTTCTTTGGGAAGAATTTAACGGGAAGGTTCGAGAACTATAATCCACCACTGTACTGTGGGAATAAGTTCAAGACGCCTGGGCACAAATTACAGAGGACACACTGCAAAAATAAATTGAAAGGATGCCGCGGTTATGTGCCGCAATTATCAAGAATGAAGGTGGGCACATTGATGAGAGCAAAATTTAATAATAATTAATGATATAGTTTTTATATAAGAAAAATGTAACTATTTTATGTTTATTTTACACTACTGTATTGGTACAATAAATAAATTTTCAGTACACATTTGATAGTTTAATAATTTTGGCTAAAACTAAGGGTGGGCAAATAAATATGACCGGTAGTTTACCTTTCTCCACAAATAGCGACTCTAAGTGTCTCCAAAATTAATCGATTATCAATCGAAAAAATATTAAAATATCTAAAATAAATAACTATTCAATTGTTATTTATTAAATATTAATTTTTATTTAAAATATCATCGAAACTAATAATTCTCATTTTCTTCGCTAAATTCATTATTTCACTTAAATTTTCTGGCCGTAGCTGAAACGAGTTCTTTTTATACACAGAAGTGTTGTTTCGGAACCCCACAGCTGTGTGCAGGTGCAAATACCATCTGCAAAAGGCGTTCAGCTGTTTCCTCAGCTCTGTCGCTGCACCGTGTGTTTATATATTATTATTAAAAAAAAAAAGAATATTAAGACAACTTAAAGAAAGGGAACAAAGTGCAAAGCTTCGAAGAGGAACCTCCAGCGAACGATGACGAAGTTTCTACTTCGCCTACCCAGAATAAATCCGGGGTTAATGAGCGTGTACAGCTCTGTAATTGGAAAATTGAATTAAACTTAAATTGTCTGCTTATTATTGTATCGACAATGATGATTTGTACATTTTTGATGATGTTATAGGAACGTGCCTATAACCATTCGAGTGAATATTTTGGTCAATTAATATTGTCTTAATTTTCGAATAAGAAAGTACAAACGTCATTGATACGAGGGCGGTTCAATAAATAGGGAGTCCGGCGAAAGACGATATCTAATTTGTTTTTCAACTCGGCAACTTTCAAAACGTAGCTGTCCAAATGTTTGTTAATTTCGATGGTACGGGCGTTTGTTATTTCAATAGAAAATCAATTGTTTTTTACAGAAAATTTAAATGAAATATTTTCAGTTGTTGTTGCGCAACGCCAACTAGATAGGACTGATAAAATGTCTGCAACACGGTGTAAATTTCCACATTTGTTTCGGAGAGCAACGCACGCGCTACTGAGAAGATGTTCTTATAGTCTCAAATCACAGGCGACTATTAGGAACAGTAAATCAGACATAAAATGCGTTTTTGGTGCCATGATATTTTTATTATTTTGGTGTTGTACACTCTTCATATGATTTTTACAGTCACGTTTGTCCCAGCACATCAACGGTTTATTGCAAACTTTACAGTATATCTTAACATCATTATAAATAGGAAAATTTATCAATATATTATCGCACTGCGTCAACTAATGCTTTCGGTTTTCCCATACGCATTATCGTTATATTTTATAATTATACGTTCGTCTTATAAAGGTATCTCAAAATTAACGCAAGATTTTAATTAAATAGAAAACACAGTTTTTAGTCTTTTGATTGTTATTTTTTTATTGAATCATAAAGTACATAGGATAGGGTTATTTATGGAATAACATATCGGGCAAATGGTCTCCACGGCTTTGCATGCACATACGCACTCGTTTGTCGAAATTTTCCATGACCATTATGCATAAATGCGGCTGAATTTCGTTGATGCAGCGTTGAATCTCCTCCTTTAATGCACGGGTGGTTGTGGGCTTGTTGACATAGACCTGTGATTTCAAATAAACCCATAAAAAGAAATCTAATGGTGTCAAATCACCCGATCTAGGGGGCCAATTCTGATCACCGAAACGAGAGAGTACACGACCTGATAATGTCTCATGCTGTAATTGAATTGTTTCACGGGCTGTATGGCATGTGGCACCGTCTTGTTGAAACCACATATTAGCCACATCAATATCATCCAATTTTAGCAGAAAGAACTGTGTTATCATGTCGCGATATCGAGTACCAGTAACAGTCACGGCTTGACCAGCCTCATTTTCAAAAAAGTACGGTCCAATTATGCCTCCAGCCCAAAATCCACACCAAACAGTGACAAGTTGTGGATGTATTTGTTTTTCGACAATCACATGTGGGTTCTCAGAACCCCATAAGTGAAAATTTTGGCGAATAATAAAGCCATCAAAGTGAAAATGTGCTTCATCGCTTAGGATGATTTTGTTCGAAAAATCAGCATCCATTTGTTGATGTTCGATAATTCATTCAACGAACTCTCTTCGCTGTGTAAGGTCATTAGGCTTCAGTTGTTGTGATAATTGAATTTTGTAAGCATGGAGACACATATCTTTAGTGAGTATACGCTGTAGAGAGAAAGCTTCTTGAAATTTGCAATTCTTGTCCACGACGCCGAATTGAGATTCCTGGATTATCCCCGACACTCTCACGCACTGCTTCGATATCGACATTCGAACGGCATGTTTTTGGACGACCAGTGTGTTTGGCGTCTACAACGGATCCAGTTTCCCTGAATTTTTCAATTAATCTCTTCACAGTGTGGCCGCCAAGCTTTTATTATTTTTGAAATATTGTTCAATAATGACGACACGTTGTCCTATCGTGTAACGCTCCATTTTTACTAACCCTAAACTGTCAGCTGTCGAGTTGCTTTTTTAGGGTTGCCAACACTTTATTGCACTAATGGCGACAAATTCAAATCTTGCGTTAATTTTGAGACACCCATTATAAAGTTCGCTCGGTACTAACTTATAATTCTACACATCATCTGTTTTATTACATTACATTGGTGGGGACGCTGCATACTGAATACAAACCTGGCCCGCGGGAAAACATCCCAACTCTGTTTATGAGTGCTAAGACATCATTTTTTAAATACCAATAAATATATTATTATCGTCAGACGGAATTTTATTGTTAGATGTCAGTCTGTACTAAATTTTCGCTTTTTATAATTAGCAAACCCGTCAGATATGCCAATTTATTTTCTTTCTATCCAATAACACCAGTACATCCAACAATTATCACCCATTATTTGTCGAAAACAAGTCATGCATGCGAAACTTCTTTTTTAAAATTCAAGGACGTCGATTCCTAACAGGAAGGGAAAAAAATGACGCTGTTTTATGGCTTTTTTTTGTTTCTCACAGCACAAGTTATATGTAGCATGTCTCTTTTTCCCTGTAATAGGGAAAAACTTTTTTAAATTACGATCAAAGTTCGCGTCAGTCTCTCAGCTCACTTCGCCCGAAAATACGTCGAAAGCGTAAAGAAAAAAAAATAAATTTCACTTTAATGCGTGCGTGTGTGTGTGTGTGTGTGTGTGCGTGATATTTTGCAAATTGAATGATAAATTTGTGTTATGATGAGTTGACTTTTCGAAGGCTTATCTGAATAACAATGATGTAGTTACCTGTCGGGGCGAAAATATTCTTTTTCTCTTGGATTTTGTTGTGTTTCAATGTTAAAATGGTTCTAACCTTACGTTAATTCTTTAGAAATTAATAATAATCTACGTGGATTATTTTAATACAAAGGGTACTAGAAAAGTTTTGCAATACAGCTTTGTTTATTTAATTTTTTCAAAGTAATTTCCTCTACACTCAATACACCTCTCCATCTTCCGAAACCAATCTTTAAGCCAGTTCTGCCAAGTTTCACCAGGGAGTAAAGTACACGCGTTGTCCCAGGCCCGCAGAAGGTCCTCATCGCTGGAAAACCGCCTTCCTTTTAGCATCATTTTCTCATGCGGAAACAGTGCAAAGTCGCAGGGAGCAAGATCTGAACTGAAGGGAGGGTGCTCGAGAAGTTTCAATCCTGTCGTGGTCAAATATTCGATGCAGACTTTGGCGCGGTGAGCTGGAGCATTATCGTGATGGAGGAACCACGTATCCATTCTTGACTTTGGCCGTAGGTTCTTCATAGATCCAATGACTTTAGGCAGGCACTGTTCAGTATACCACTTAGCTGTGACTATCTTCTGTGTGTCCAAAACGACGCGTTCCACAATTCCACTCGATTTGAAAAATACAGCAACTTTTTTTCTTTCGGGATTTTCTGACAACTACGGGTGTGTCCTCATCATCAAAAACCCAAACTTTGTTTTGAGTTTTGGTCGGCACATCGTAATAGTACAGCCAAGTCTCGTCACCTGTCACGATGTTGTTCACATACCTAGATTGTCTCTTATTAAACTTTTTTAGCATATCCCGGCACTAAGTCACATGTCGCGTCATCTGCTCTTCAGTCAGTCGATGCAGCACCCAGAGAGAACAAAGTTTCTTCACGTGCAAATGATTATGCAGAATCGAACGAATTGCTGGTGCATTTAGGCCTGAAGTACCCTCTATCTGTTGGTAGGTTACTCGCCTGTCTTCGCCAAGCATTTTCCTCACTGTAGTAACGTTTTCCTCCGTAACTGATGTTCGTGGCTTTTCCGGTCTCTCAGCATCATCCACAGTTAAATTTCCCCTTCGGAATTCTCTATACCACCTGAATATCGTTGTGCGATGTGGACACACATTACCTAGTGCAAGAGTCATTTCTTCGAAGCACTGGTCTATGTTTAAACCACGTACGAAGTTATAACCCAAAACTGCCCTTATCTCATTTCGTGACCACGATGCTATCGCAAGCACTTCACACTCTCACTGCTAATGAATAGCTGAGCCCAGTGACATGGCGCAGCGGCTACTATGCACGTATGAACATGTCTCAACATGCAGCAACAAGCAGCTTCCTACGATTCATTGTTGACTCGTATTGCAAAACTTTCCTAGTACCCTTTGTAGTTAGTATGAAAAAGGAAGTATGACATTGAATAAAGCAGCTCTAACGTCTTGTTCCGCAAACGAAGTAATATTGAATCGAAATCAGTAAAATATGTTAATTTCTTTCGTACGACGCTGTATATATAGTAACACTAAAACGAAAATATTGTTTCTCATCTACTTTATAGATGCACTGCACATATGAATACAATCCGATCGTGCCTGCAACTCTGACGTTGAGCAAAAGCTACCTGGTCCATCATGAAACTGGCTTTGCAGCAATTTTTATCAAGAGGGGCATTGTGATGTTAAAATTCCTTCTACAACATTAATAAGGCGGTAAAAATAATGATGTACGTACCTATGACATATAGCATATTTTTATAATACGAGTTATAACGAGAAATTACATTTTTTAATAAGTTCTCGTCGTAGCAACACGTACCGATTCCCTTTTCAAATTTTTTGCTGCGTTTTTGTGTACGTAGAAGTTGATTGTCAATTGTTTTCTATCGGAAAAGATAGTAAAGTGTTTTTAAAATGCGTAGAAGAGATTTACGTATGATTAAGTAAACAATCGTTGAATTTTATAATAAATTCAGGCATAGTTGGATCAGTTACAAGCTTTAAAAAGTTTAGAAGAGATCCGAAAAAATTTAAACGATTTTAATTAAAGTTTAAAATGCAGTATACAGTGGCAGTTCTGAAGAAATAAAGAGCAACACATTTGTTAATGTTTTAATTTTATTACCTATACCATATTGGACTGAAAATTTTTTAAATACCTTCAGTATCACCATCATATTAGTTCCTAACGATTATTGTTAACAACAAAAACAGAAGGGGTCCTAAGTGGGAACCTTGCGGAACTCCCAAAAAGCCATTAAGAGATTACATTAGAATTACTTATAGTTGACATAACGTGAATGATTGTTTCATGTGCTAGTATTTTATAACCAAGTCGTTCAAAAACATTGTTTGCGTATATTTTAAGCAGTGACTTCTAAATGGGAACTTTGGGTAACTCCTGAATGAGTTTGATCACTGAAGGTACCTTCAGTGATCAAGTGAATCAACCACAGGCTCCATCAAAATTACCTTCCTGAATGAGTGATTAAAAAAATAGATCGTCTTTAATGTATATTAAATATTTTATATAACCAATGGTCGAATCCCCAATAAAAAAGAATAAAAATTATAATTATTTACTTATATTTAATACCATAAATAAAAATAAAATATAGAACATGCGTTTAACGATAAAATTGGAAATTAAAACATAAAAATTACATTTTATTTATTTTATTAAAATTTAAACTACGTATTTATTAAACAATCCATGGATATCTGTAATTTTAATACCACTTATGTAAGATAAATACAAACATATAGGACGTACAGACTGTTTTAAGTCGGTATGGATTTTCTATTGTTGTGGGGGTGTAGTTGTCAGAGAAAGATAGATTTATTATTGACGTAATAGTCGGAGAAACACGATCCGGCGGCGAACACAACCGAACCATACGTGCCCCACAAATGCCAAGATTTCTTCGCCAGTTCTTGTGCATCTTTGTATGTATCGTGTTTGGATGCAAGTGTTGTATACGTAAAATATACACACACATAAATTTGTAGATTACATGAACAAAATGTTCGCTTTTTAATTTCTCCAAGAGATTCTTTAGTATTGTTGGTAAAAAAGAACGAGTACATTTGTACGGTCTGTTGTAATGGTGTTTTCGGGGTTAGGAAAAAATCGTTAAAATGCCTTATTGCGGTTATTTTCTGTGTTGGAAAATGGGGGTGTTTAAACCATATTGGGTAAGTTTCAAATTCCAAATAATATTTTTTTAATTTCCGTTGGATATTTTTTATTTTTTAATATTTAAATCTTAAAGGCCTAAAATAATCGTTTTATAATAAACAAAATAATAATTATTATAAATTTTAATATAATTTTAATTTGATATTATTTAATCGACAATTAACAATATTATTAAGATAATTAAAATATAAATTAATTGATTTTCAAATTTCACTGTGGTTATGTTAAATTTTATTATTAAAAATGAAGTACTGTGACCCCCTTTCCACCCTTCATCGCCATTCTCAAACTTCAATATTAAAATATTACGTCATCGGAAAAATCTTGACATAAAGTTGTGTAATATATTTTTTTTTTCGCTAAAAACAGCGTGGAAATGCGCAACTTGATTTTTGAGTTTTCTTTTTTTAATATTGCATCTTTTATGTGTGTTTGTGAGTGACCAAATTAACACCAGGCTGTTAATGTTTAATACTTACCAAGTATATATTTTAGTGTAAAATTTTGCAATCTCTTTGGTTCTTAAATATAAAAATAATTTTTTTTTTACTGTAAAAACTAAAAATATGTATTTTATGATTATTTGCGATTTTTTTAAAATTTATTTTGATTTTTAGTTACATATGAATGTTTTTTTTAATTTTTTAATTTTTTAAATTAGAGTTTTACTGTAACATAAATATTAATGTTGTTAAATTGTTACATAAAATATATATTTTAAATTTATTTTTATTTTTAGATATATAAATTCTTGTATTTTATAATTTTTTAAATTTTATTATTTTTATTGAATTAAAAATATAAGGTTTTCCAATAGGGATGATATGATTTTGAAGTGACATTTCGGCCGTTTGTAATATGTCATGATCTGTCATTTGTTTTTCATTGTATTCAGTAGTGTTTACAATTTCATCATGGAGAGATATACGCAAGAACAACGTTTACAAATTATTCAGTTTTATTATCGAAATAATCGTTCTCCAATTGCAACTTTTCGTGTGCTTTTGCCATTTTATGGTCGTAATAATCGTCCAAGTGTGCTGGCTATTCGTCGAATTGTTAAAAATTTTGAGGTTACATTTTCTTTACATAATTTTCAAGTGCCGATAAGACAAAGAACCGCTCGAACTAATGCAAATATTGCTGCCGTTCAGCCAAGTGTTACCGAAGACTGTAATTTGTCGATTCCAAGACGTTCGCAACAATTGCGACTGTCTCAAACCACAACCTGGCAGATTTCGAGAAAGGATTTGGGTTTGCATCCCTATAAAATTGTTCTCACTCAAGAACTGAAGCATTAGACCACCGTAAACGTCGTGAATTTGCTGATCTTGCCTTGGAACAACTTGAAAACGATAACGATTTTTTTAAGAAAATCATCTTCTCTGATGAGGATCACTTTCATCTGAATCGTGTGGTAAATAAACAAAACTGTCGATTCTGGTGCGAAGAAAATCCACAAATTATTTATGAAAAACCATTAGATTCACCTAAATTGACAGTTTGGTGTGGTTTTTGGTATGGTGGAATCATCGGTCCGTACTTCTTTCAAAACGAAGCTGGTAACACTGTTACTGTCAATGGAGAGCGGTATAGATTGATGATAACCAACTTTTTATGGCCGACATTGGAAGAAGTTGATCTTGACAACATTTGGTTCCAACAAGACGGGGCTACGTGCCACACAGCAAATGCAACAATAGAATTATTGCGAAAAAAGTTTGGAGATTCGATTATTTCAAGAAATTGTGATATTGAATGGCCTCCAAGAAGTTGTAATTTAACACCATTAGACTATTTCTGGGGTTATTTGAAGTCATTGGTCTATCGAAATAAACCGGACTCTCTTCAAGCTTTACAAGTCAATATTAAAAGTGCTCGAAAATTGGGTTCATCGAATTCGTTTCTGCAGAAGAAGTCGTGGAGGCCATTTGAATGACTTAATTGTATAGATTGTACCTAACATTAAATAAAAAACGTTTGAATTTTCTTAACAATAAGTGTGTTTTTTTTTAAAAAAATCATATCACTCTTATTGGAAAATCCTTTCGATTTTTTATTATAACATAAATATTAATCATGTTAAATAGTTGTCTAAAAAGTAATTGTAACAAATAAAAACAATAAAAACTTTTAGAATTCACATTCTCGTTAATTATATAAACCCTCTACCACACGTATAAAAAAGGATCGAATAATTGTTTTGATTTTGTTAATTTGTCGATTTTTTTTAGAAAGGTTTTGATGTTTTTAAAAAATTTTATTTTATATCGATTAAATTACTAAAATTAAAGACATATTTAAATGACTAACTGATATACGAGGGTAGTTTGACAAGTAGTGAGAATGGAAAAGAAAAACGAATTTTCTAAATACAAAATAATTTTTATTTTTCAATATCTTCTCCTAAAAGGGCAATACATTCATTCCAACGGTGCTCCAATGCCCTTATGCCATATCTAAAATGCGATTCCGGAAGGCTTGCAAAATACTCATTTACGAAGATGATAAGCTCGTCGTTAGACGAAAATTTCTTTCCGCCTAGTGCCGTTTTCAATTTCGGAAAAAGGTGGAAGTCGGAAGGGGCTAGATCCGGCGAATAAGGCGCATGCGGTACTAATTGGAAATGCAACTCGTGGATTTTGGACATCGCAACTGTGCTGGTATGCGAGAGAGCGTTGTCTTGGTGAAACATAATCTTTTTATTTGCCATTCCTGGCCGTTTAGCACGAATCTCAACATTTAATTTTTGTAGAAGTTCTGCATAATATTGTCCGTTTATTGTGGCACCTTTCGAAACGTAATCAATGTGCAAAATGCCCTTTGAATCCCAAAGAATTGATGCCATCACCTTGTTTGCCGATAAAGTGGTTTTCGCTTTCTTTGGAGGTGCAGAACCACGTTCTAACCATTGTTTCGACTGTTGTTAAGTTTCGGGTGTACTGTAGTGTATCCAATTTTCATCGCAAGTAACAAATCGCCTACAAAAATCAACCGGATTCCGCTTATAAAGGTCCAAACACTCATTGGAAATGTGCAAACGAGTGAACTTTTGATCAGTCGTAAGCAATCGCGACACCCATCTTGCCGAAAGCTTGGAAAGGCCCAATTCTTTCGTTAAAGTGTGGTGTACGCGTTCTGTTGAAATGTTTACCATGTCTGTTATCTCTCTCACTTTGAGTCGTCGATCTTGCGTAATAATATTATGGATTTTTATAATCATTTCCTTAGAAGTCACGATTTTGGGTTCTCCAGAGCGCCCTTCATCAACACAGCTTGTTCTACCACGTTTGAATTCATTTACCCATCCACTTATTGTGGCGGATGATGGAGCAGATTCACCTAATGTTTCCTGTAACTCATCTTTTATTTCTGTAGCTTTCATACCCTTAATTACGAAATATTTAATCACCGTATGATACTCTGCGTTTTCCATTTTAACAAAACGACGTGTTGCTTCTTTTTCAATCATCTGTCAAAAATAAACTAATCAACCGATTTATCTAAATATCGGAACGTAAACATTTAAATAGGCAACCTAAATTACCGTGCATTTGTTTTACCAATTAGAGCGCCACCTATGTGTCATTCTCACTACTTGTCGAACTATCCTCGTATAGGGAGACGGGGGCAGCTATCGAATGGCTTACACTTGTCACTGCCATATCTTTTCTTGTGTAGTCGCGTTAAAAATCGCGTTTATAAAAATACAGTCGCATGAAATACGTGTTCACGTCAGCGAGTATCAGTTTGTTCAAGTTAATCCGAATTTTATATTACGCGCCTATATGTATGCCTACATATGGCAAAATACTAATCAACAACATATGTTGATTTCACAAAAATGAATATGCAAATCCGGGCGTGAATAGTTCGTTATTTTCCAACGTAAATTAATGCAAACTGATGATTAACTTGCTTAATGATTGAATAATTGGCGTCGTTGGATTAATAATTTACGTTTGCATATGAAAATAGAAAAATTTTCTGTTTACGTACACGTTTAATACACAACACGACGTTCAGATTTTCATCTCTTTCATAAATTGCAAAAACATATGATTTTTGTTATGCAATCTGGAAACAATATAGTAAATACGTGAATACTAACTGCGAAAATTATTTTAATAAGATGGAGTGGATGTACTAGGGATTGTGAATTAACAACATGGCGTATTTTACAAAAGGATTTAGCTCTAAAGGCGTATAAGGTTCAAATAAGAAAGGAACTGAAGCCATTAGATCACTTAAAACGTCGTTCATTTGTCAATTTCATCAATGAACAACCACCTGATTTTTCTCAAAACATAATGTTTTCCGATGAGGCACATTTTGAACTTGGTGGCTATGAAAATCAGCGTTCTGTGAAAAGAGTTTTTAGAAAATTACGTGAATTTTATGGTTTACATAATTGTCCATCTGAAAGCACTATTGGTCGAATTATTAAAAAATTTCAAGAGACCGATTCCGGGGAAGATCAAAAAAGTGAAAAATACAGTCGTAGTAGTCGTTCACAAGAAAATATTGGTTTGGTTCGTGAAAGTGTTGCTGAAGATCTTGAAATGTCCATTAGACGACCTTCACAACAACTTGGACTTCGTGGATCAACAACATGGCGTATTTTACACAAGGATTTGGCTCTGAAGGCATATAAGGTTCAAATAACACAGGAACTGAAGCCATTAGATCATTTAAAACGTCGTTCATTTGTCAATTTTATCAATGAACAACCGGCTGATTTTTCTCAGAAAATAATGTTTTCCGATGAGGCACATTTTGAACTTGGTGGCTATATTAATAAACAAAATTGCCGTATCTGGGGTGAGGAAAATCCACGAATTATTCATGAGAAACCTATGCATCCTAAACGAGTTACTGTTTGGTGTGCATTATGGTCGGGTGGTCTAATTGGATCTTACTTCTTTGAAAATACTGCTGATGAAGCTGTAACTGTCAATGGTGATCGATATCGTCGGATGATAACTGAATCTTTGTGGCCTGAATTAATGAACATTGATCTAGAGAATATGTGGTTTCAACAAGATGGCGCTACACCTTTGCACACGAATCAATTGATTTATTGAGAGAAAAATTTCCTGGACGCGTAACCTCAAGAAACGGTGATGTTAACTGGCCATCAAGATCATGTGATTTGACACCGTCAGACTATTTTCTTTGGGGTTATGTGAAAAGTCAGGTTTATAAAGACAATCCACAATCAATTCTTGCTTTGAAAGATGAAATTATTCGTGTCATTGGTGAGATAGAGCCTCAATTATGTCAAAATGTAATTGAAAATTTTAACAAAAGAGTGGACGTCTGTGGAGCTGCAAGAGGAGGCCATTTGGCAGATATTATTTTTCGCATATAAATGTCATAACTGATACTTCAATTACCAATAAAAAGTTTTTGAAAGTGAATGCAAATTATGTGTTTTATTTATTCTTTAAAAGAACCGTGAAATTTGAAAAACCGCTTACAATCTCATTGTACGCTGTCAATTAGGATAAAAGAAAAAAAACATCACATTCTAACCCGCAACGGTTTAATGAAGCATTTAAACAATGAGGGGCGTCCAATTTAAAATTGAATAGACCGCAGAAAAGATTCAGAAAATAGATCATCCGGACAAGTAATGATGATGGTTTCGAAGTAATAATGGATGATAGAACGGACGGTACGACCGACGGAGTCTCCCACGAGTCATTTACTTTATTCGCGCGAAATGCCGACTAGGTTCGGTGTTTAGAGAGACAGAGTCGAGTTTAGAAAATCGTGATGGAGACGCAGGAGAAACTGGGTGAGGTGAGCCTCTTATGGTCTTGTCCGTAGCAAACTAGAAAATCGTGGACTTTATTTCGTGAGAATATCATTTTTTGTGTACGATCTCAAACGATGGCCGGAGGAGTGCTGTTCAAATGAAATTACCTAGAAAATGAATCGATAGTGACGTTACGTAAGTGTGATGCGAAATGCTTGTAAAGTTAAACGTGCGCAGATAAGGAGGAAGGAGACTTCACTTCGATTGTAAAACGACAATTAAATTTGTGGTTTCATAAGGATTTATAGTGCTATTGTAAAAGAAAAAAAGATATAAAAGTGATTTAGGGTTATTTTTTAATATCTATCATCCTGAGGACTTAAAATTACAACAAAAACTTTTTAAATTTTGAATTTAGCTTTTTTGTCAAACGATTCGACGAGAAGTAAGGTTTGAAATTCAATAAATACTTTACGGCATTAAGTTCTCTATTATTTTTCATCATAAGCATCTGTTGCGAACTATAAATATTTATTTTTCAACTACTAGGAAAGTTTTTCAATATGACGCAACAATGAACCGTAGGAAGCTGCTCGTTGCTGCATGTTGAGACATGTTCATACGTGCATAGTAGCCGCTGCGCCATGTCACTGGGCTCAGCTATTCATTAGCAGTGAGAGTGTGAAGTGCTTATGATGGCATCGTGGTCACGAAATGAGATAAGGGCAGTTTTGCGTTATAACTTCGTACGTGGTTTAAACATAGACCAGTGCTTCGAAGAAATGACTCTTGCACTAGGTAATGTGTGTCCACATCGCACAACGATATTCAGGTGGTATAGAGAATTACGAAGGGGAAATTTAACTGTGGAAGATGCTGAGAGACCGGAAAGGCCACGAACATCAGTTACGGAGGAAAACGTTACTACAGTGAGAAAAATGCTTGGCGACGACAGGCGAGTAACCTACCAACAGATAGAGGGTACTTCAGGCCTAAATGCACCAGCAATTCGTTCGATTCTGCATGATCATTTGAACGTGAAGAAACTTTGTTCTCTCTGGGTGCTGAATCGACTGACTGAAGAGCAGATGACGCGACATGTGACTTGGTGCCGGGAGATGCTAAAAAAGTTTAATAAGAGACAATCTAGGTATGTGAACAACATCGTGACAGGTGACGAGACTTGGCTGTACTATTACGATGTGCCGACCAAAACTCAAAACAAAGTTTGGGTCTTTGATGATGAGTACACACACGTAATTGTCAGAAAATCCCAATCTGTAAGGAAGAAAATGATGTATTTTTCAAATCGAGTGGAATTGTGGAATGCGTCGTTTTGGACACATAGAAGACAGTCACAGCTAGGTGATATACTGACCAGTGCCTGCCTAAAGTCATTGGATCTATGAAGAACCTGCGGCCAAAGTCAAAAATGGACACCTGGTTCCTCCATCACGATAATGCATCAGGTCACCGTGCCAAAGTTTTGCACCCAATATTTGACCACGACAGGATTGAAACTTCTCGAGCACCCTCCTTACAGTCCAGATCTTGCTCCCTGCGACTTTGCACTTTTCCCGCATGAGAAAATGATGCTAAAAGGGAGGCGGTTTTCCAGTAATGAGGGTCTTCTGCGAACTTGGGACGACAAGTGTGCTATACTCCCTAGTGAAACTTGGCACAATTGGTTTAAAGATTGGTTTCGGAGGACGGAGAGATGTATTGAGTGTAGAGGAAATTACTTCGAAAAAATTAAATAAAGTTGTATTGCAAAATTTTCCTAGTACCCTTTGTACAGGTAAAGGAATAATTTATATGAAACTAAACATCCGTATTAGCACACGAGTTATTCAAATCAGGTTCACGTAACATGGAGCCGGCTCGAAAGACCAATAAAAAAATACGCGGTGTCCCATAATTACCACAGCTTAAGGATGTGTTACTGGGGTAATTTCAAGTTTAAAATATCTAACGAACAGCCCAAAACTTTATCGTAACTCATCTACAAGCATTTGTAGTTTTAGATAACCCTACTAATAAAGGCATTATGTGACGCTGTGCGAGTTTTATCACGGTGCCACGTTTGAAACAGATTAATTTCTACTGATAATGACAACTTAGTTTGTCGAATACATATGCAGAATACGAACATTGATGTGGTTAAGGGATTTTATACACATTTTTTTTGTCTATTCAATCAACAACGGTATCTATTGAAATTGATCTTTTTTAACATTACAACAATGCAAAATAAGAACAAAATTTCGATTCGGTTATCAAAAAAACTATGCTAATTAATTCATTTTGAGGCTCTATGAAACCGTCCTGTAGTCCTACGAATTTTTCCAGTTGTAAAATGTAAAATCTTCCCTCACATTTTCAACGTTGAAGTAGCTCCTTCCAGAAAAGAAAGTTTGTCAGAATTACCGCCGAAAGATGGCGAACATATGCTTATTAACATGGGTAAGCACCATTTTTTTTTTCATTGCCACGTAATTAACTCGAGAAATATCGCCAAAATATCAGCCTCGTTAATAATATTTTTCCTTCCAATAATAACCAGACATCAAAGTGTCCTTTTCATGCCAATCAGCTTCTGCACTTTGCGAAGCTGTAAAAATCGTCGGACGCAGGACCGCGGTGCCCGTTCAGCCCCCCCTTGAAATATTGATGAATACTTCATTTTTAATGTTTACGTCTGGATATTATTTATAGTATTAAGACCATACGATGCGTGTGTGTAGGAGAGAGAGAGAACGAGGCTTTTCTATTCATGAGTGTTAGCACGTTCAGTGGAAGTACGCGTTGTGTTTGAACGTGCACAGTGATGTAGCCTACACGAAAAAATGATTGGATTATTTTTAGAACATGGAATTTTCTGACGAAACTGAAAAATCTGCACATCTGGACGTGAGTGTTGAGATATAAATGATTAGCATTTTTTTTAAATATTGGGCCGTCCCGATATTAATTGAAATAACACCGAGTACTTGCAGAGAGTGACCTTGCATTGTTAAAAACACTTTCAGCTAAAAATTACAAAGAATTATATGTACAAAGACGTATCAGATATTTTAAAACTAGTCCGAGTTTATTTTTTAAGAATAATATGGACCTCGTCATATAATCTCTGATTATTAAATCGGAATCCACAGAAATTTAATTGGAAAAATATTGGGATGTTCAAAAAACAACGACTTATTTTTCAATTTCTGTCATAAATGATTGAGTTTTAATCAAAAGGAGGCAGAAAAGTCCTTATCACATCAACGTTCTTGAGTGTACTCTCTATATACGAGGGTAGTTTGACAAGTAGTGAGAATGGAAAAGAAAAACGAATTTTCTAAATACAAAATAATTTTTATTTTTCAATATCTTCTCCTAAAAGGGCAACACATTTATTCCAACGGTGCTCCAATGCCCTTATGCCATCTCTAAAATGCGATTCCGGAAGGCTTGCAAAATACTCATTTACGAAGATGATAAGCTCGTCGTTAGATAAAATTTCTTTCCATCTAGTGCCGTTTTCAATTTTGGAAAAAGGTGGAAGTCGGAAGGGGCTAGATCCGGCGAATAAGGCGCATGCGGTACTAATTGGAAATGCAACTCGTGGATTTTGGACATCGCAACTGTGCCGGTATGCAAGGGTGCGTTGTCTTGGTGAAACAGAATCTTTTTTCTTTGCCATTCCTGGCGTTTAGCACGAATCTCAACATTTAATTTTTGTAGAAGTTCTGCATAATATTGTCCGTTTATTGTGGCACCTTTCTGAAGGTAATTAATGAGTAAGATGCCCTGAATCCCAAAAAATTGATGCCATCACCTTGTTTGCCGATAAAGTGGTTTTCGCTTTCTTTGTAGGTGCAGAACCACGTTCTAACCATTGTTTCGACTGTTGTTTAGTTTCGGGTGTACTGTAGTGTATCCAAGTTTCTTCGCAAGTAACAAATCGCCCACAAATATCAACCGGATTCCGCTTATAAAGGTCCAAACACTCATTGGAAATGCGCAAACGAGTGAACTTTTGATCAGTCGTAAGCAATCGTGGCACCCATTTTGCCGAAAGCTTGGAAAGGCCCAATTCTTTCGTTAAAATGTAGTGTACGCGTTCTATCTCTCTCATTTTGACTCGGCGATCTTGCGTAATAATATTATGGATTTTTATAATCATTTCCTTAGAAGTCACAATTTTGGATGCTCCAGAGCGCGCTTCATCAATACAGCTTGTTCTACCACGTTTAAATTCATTTACCCACCTACTTATTTTGGCGGATGATGGAGCAGATTCATCTAATGTTTCCCGTAACTCATCTTTTATTTCGGTAGCTTTCATACCCTTAATTAGGAAGTATTTAATCACCGCACGATACTCTGCTTTTTTCCATTTTAACAAAACGACGTGTTGCTTCTTTTTCAATCAGCTGTCAAAAATAAACTAATCAAACGATTTATCTAAATATAGGAATGTAAACATATAAATAGGCAGCCTATATTACAGTGCATTTGTTTTACCAATTAGAGCGCCACTTATGCGTCATTCTCACTACTTGTCAAACTATCATCGTATACGATATATACACTACAGGCCATAAATGAGGGATCACATTACTAGTTTCCTCAGTTACATGCATGAGTATAAGCAAAACAAAAACACGGTATAATTTTGAAGATAAATTTCAAAGAAGACAGTAGTTGTGTTACAAATGTCAGTGTCGTCATAATAAATATAATTAAAGTTAAAACACTGGGTATACATTTCGCCTTACGAAATCCTGAGAAGAGTGCAGAATTAAACTAATAATAATTTACTAATTATTGCAATCTTTCACGTTGAAATTCAAACTTCGCGATCCCGTTGTCGCCTCCCACCTTCTGATATACGATCGCAGATTCTTCAAAAATTTTGCATTGCATGTGACAACACGTAGCACTTCTCTTTTCTGTAACAAAACGGATACACACGCTCCTAAAAGTACGAATGTTTATGCGAACGTGGATATTGAAAAATATTATCTACTGATCTACGCTGTATAAATAGAAAACTAAAAAAAAATAGTAACCATGTAGTGGATTATTATTTTTTGTCCTGTTCTTCACATTCCAAATCTTTGTTTTGCAATGCACTATAAATAGATGATACTAAATAAATGTTTACATGTGTTCGTACTTGTTAAAATAAAGGAAAAAATTCCTAAACCACAATTTCATAGTTTTATGAGATCCGGTGCTCGTTTCTGTAAATTAATCGTTTTAAAATTCTCTATTCTGACTAAATATAAATGTATTTTGTGGATGTTATTAAAAATGTTACTAAACTTAAATTAACTCGAAACTAAATCGTTCTAAGTCCTCGTTTTTATTAAGTGATTATCCGTTTTTACGACTAAAACTTCAATGTTTGTATTAGGTCGCTACAATCTCGAAAGAAATTCTAGCATAAAAGCAATTTGCATTTAAAAGATTCTATCTTCCATGCTTCTAGATATCGGCTTGCATAAAATGTGTATTCTAATTAATCTTAAGTGTTCGTCCACGTATGTACGTAGGCCATGAGTTTATTCTTTTATATTGGGTTGTCAACTAAGTACTTTCGGTTTTGTAGAATAAAATAAAACACTTTTTTTTAACAAAGAATAGTTTTTAATCAATTATATATTGGGTCTGGGAAAAAGTTCGTGGCGTTTTTCCTGATAGATGGCATTGGTTGCCGATAACTAAAGAACAACAAGTCACAGCGACACCACCGACGGCTCGTTTTTTAGATGACCTTCCGAACGTTAGTTTGAGCGTAGAAACATTGTAATCGGTGCAGTGGTTGGAAAGTTATTCGCACTTGAAAATGGAGAAGAATAATGAGAAATTTCGCTATATTCTGCAATATTATTATGATAAGGGGAAGAACGCTGCGCAGGCTTGTGATAAAATTTGTGCTGTGTACGGTGAAGGTACTTTATCGAAATCTGTTGCGCGGAAATGGTTCGCTCGCTTTCGTTCTGGAAATTTCAATGTGAAAGATGAGTCACGCTCCGGTCGTCCAATCACTGAAAAATCTAATGAAATTCTTGAAAAAGTCCAACAAGATAAGCATATCAGCAGTGTCGATATTGGCATGGAGCTAGGCATTGACCACAAAACTGTTTTGAACCATTTACACAAAGCTGGTTACAAAAAAAAGCTTGACGTATGGGTTCCTCATGAGTTGAGCGTGAAAAACATGATTGACCGAATTAACATCTGCGATGCGCTGCTGAAACGGAATGAAATCGAGCCGTTTCTGAAACGTTTAATAACCGGAGATGAAAAATGGATTACGTACGATAATCGGAAGCGTAAAAGATCGTGGATAAAGGATGGTGAGCCGTCACAAGCATTCGCTAAGCCAACATTGACGCCAAAAAAAGTGATGCTGTGTGTATGGTGGGACTGGAGGGGAATCGTCCACTACGAGCTACTTCCAACTGGTCAGACGATTGATTCTCAACTCTACTGTGCACAACTAGAGAGATTACGCCAGGCGATTGAAAGAAAACGGCCCGAATTGATTAATAGGAAAGGTGTTGTCTTCCATCATGACAACGCCCGACCACACACTTCTTTGATGACCCGTCAAAAATTGAGAGAGTTTGGTTGGGAAGTTTTGATGCACCCACCTTACAGTCCGGATATAGCACCCTCTGACTATCATCTGTTTCGATCTCTGCAGAACTCTCTCAATGGAATTAAGTTGGTTTCAAAAGAAGCCTGTGAAAACTACTTGATTCAGTTTTTCGACCAGAAACCACAGAAGTTTTTCACCGATGGGATCATGGATCTACCAAAAAAATGGCGAAACATTGTCGATAATAATGGAGCATATTCGGTTTAAATGAATTCGTCCACGCGCCATGCGGGGACCAGTTGAATTTTATTGAAAAAACGCCACGAACTTTTTCCCAGACCCAATATTTTCCATTTTGCTCAATGACCTTTTGCCATTTTTCTTTCAGCTGCATGATTCCGCGCTCATAAAATTTCTGGTCCTTATCAGCAAAAAACTGAACCAGGTGCGAGTGAAGGTCATCGTCATTTGTGAAAGTTTTACCATTCAAAGAATTCTGCAAACTTCGAAATAAATGGTAATCAGATGGTGCTAGATCAGGGCTGTATGGGGAATGTGGCATCACTTCCCAGCCAAGCTCCAATAGTTTCCCACGAGTCGCCAAAGATGTGTGAGGCCTTGCATTACCTTGGTGGAAAACTACACCTATCTGATTTGACAATTCTGGCCGTTTTTCTTTGATTGCTTCATCCAGTTTTATTAATTGTTGACAGTAAACATCAGAATTGATCGTTTGTTTCCTTGGAAGCAGCTCAAAAAACACGACACCTTTGTAATCCCACCAAACTGACAGCATGATCTTTTTTGGATGCAATTCAGTTTTCGATGTGGTTTGAGCTGGTTTATCGTGTTTGCTCCATGATCGTTTTCGAACTATGTTACCGTACAGGACCCATTTTTGATCACCCGTGATGATTCTTTTTAAGAAAGGGTCGGTTTCATTTCGTCTAACGTGCATATCGCAAAAGTTGATTCTTTGTGTTAAATGAATTTCTTTCAATTCGTGAGGTACCCAAATATCAAGCTTCTTAACTAGCCCAAGACATTTTAAATGTTTTTCAATTGTTGTGTGCGATACATGTAGGCTCTCCGCAACTTCTGGAACAGTTATATGACGATCCTCTTTAATTATGACTTTGATTTGGTCATCATCAACTTCAGTAGGCCGACCAGAACGTTGCTCATCTTTGAGGGAAAAATCTCCAGAACGGAATTTTTGTACCAATTCTGACACGTGCGCTCTGTTAAGCAATTAGCACCATAATCTTCACATATCTTTTTATGAGCCGCATTAGCTTTCTTTCCTTTACGGAAATAAAATAGTAAAATATGTCGAAAATGTTCGTTTCTGCACTCCATTTAAAATTAACCCACAACTAATAGCTTTAATAAAAATCACGCACTACTTGCTTCTGAAGTTACGTCAATGTGACTAGTATCACGCGACAAACGGTAAAGTACAGCACTAACATACATTATACAAAAAATAAAGCAACGCTCTCTATCAGTAAAAACAGAAAGTACTTAGCTGCCAACCCAATATATTAGAACCAATAACACTTTTATTTCATTAAAATATTACATCTTCGATTAAAACTTGAACTGTTACCCGTTCCATAAAACCAAAGCCAAACCAAAACAGTGCATGGCACTACCGGCCATAAGTGTTTACCCATATATTTTTATTTTCAAATAAACAATATTCTAGTCGACATAAAACCAATATAATATTAAATTTTTATTAAAAAATAAATGTAATACATGCATGTTTTTTTTTGGTATTTATATATACCTGGGTTGTCTTTTAGGATTTTCATATAAAACTGGAATAAAACAATAGATAGCTTTTAAAGACTTCATTGTTTTTCGAAGTATTTTCCACGAAGATTAATGCATTTTTGCATGCGCTCGAATCAACTCTGGAAGCAGTTGCTGCACTCGTTTGATGGTACAGTCAAAATTGCGTTTTTGAAGGCATCGACTGCTCCCTCTGACGACTAGAACCTTTGACCACGCAGTCCGTTCTTGATTTTTGAAAAGTTAAAGAAATTCTTGGGACTTAGGTCTGCATGTTCGAACAATTCAACGTTTTATTGCGTTAAAAAATTCAATTGTCTTACGTGCTGTGTGCGAACTTGCATTGTCTTGGTGAAGGATGAATCGTCGTAAGGGGTTGTTATTTCGAAGTTCAACAGTGACTTGCAGCAAACAAATGGTTGTATACCAATCAGTAATAACAGTTCTTTGGTCTTGTAAAGGAATTTTTGCTACATGACATGCTTTCGAAACAAATGTCGCGACCATTTTTTTGGAGATACTTTGAGAACGGATGAATTTTGTCGGCTTTTCTTCACCTTGTAACACCCTAACAGACGACTGGCGTTTATTTTCTGGCTCGTAGGAGTAAATCCAAGAATCATCGTCACTGACAATGTTGTACACGTTTTTAGAGTTCCAGCGTTGAAGCGATTTAGAATTTTTTGACACCAATTCACACTAGCTCCTTTCTGTTCTTCGATTAACAGATGCGGTATCCAACGGGAAATTAATTTTTGTACACACAATTCTTCATGCAAAATGTTTTGAATTGAGGTCTTTAAAATCCTCAATAATGTTTCAATCTGATGATATGTCACATGTCGATCTTTGTTGATGATCTTGCGTACAGGATCGACGGAGTGACTGCCGTTTGTGGTGAACCCGCTCTTGTATCGTCGTCCACGTTCGAATTCTCCATACCAACGAGAAATTGTTGATTGATGTGGTGCTTCACTACCGAAAACAGAAACCAATTCGGTGAGGCATTCTTGTCGAGAAAATTGTCTTCGAAAATTATAAAAAATTATTCCGCGAAAATGTTCTAGGTTTAATTCTTTACTAACTTGTCAACTTTATCAGATCCTTGTAGCTATAAAACTACACGTATCGCACTAAAACTTTGGATTTAGGTTAACTAAAGATGGAGATAAATTTTTACCAATGACATTTGATTAGTGGCACCCTCTATGCCCCACTATGCAAAACTTAACAACATCCCACGTTTCGCGATCAAGGTTTGCAATCGACGAATTGTTTCGCAAGCAGTATTCCAAATAAATTTTCTTTAAGCACCTTTTAGGATTGTAAACATAACACGAACTGATGGCTGTAATGTGAAATTTTGCGTACGGTCTTTCAATATATAAGGGGGTAATTCTAATCCAGATTTTTTAAGGAACGTTTTATGAACCGTTATTTAAGAAACAAAAAAGCGAAGACGGCACTTTTCACAATTTCATCATCGTTCTACTTTTATAGATACACCGAAGATGTGCGTATTTCATTGACCTTGCGCATAATATTTATTACAAGCAAATATATTCATATCCAGAACACAAATCATAAATTTTTCATTTGTATACAACACTCACGCTTATGAGGTCAGCAATAAAATGTACTCATCGTGGTAACGATTATTTTATAATCTATTACAATCATCATCATCATCGCCATCATATTATTTCTGTTCACATATTAACGGACGTACACTTGTGTATTTTAAACAAGAGTATATATACATACACACGTGAAATGCATGATGTACAAATGTTTGTTCCCATAATAAAAAAAATGTAGCATTATAAACGCCATTGTCTTTATTCGAAGAACTGTGGAGTGAATGTGGAAAATTGTTTTAAACGCATTTGTAACGGCTTTTCGTTCCGGTAACTGTTTTTTTTTTTTCTTTCTTGAAGAAAATGTGTTATTATTGTTATAAAATTTTCTAAGCAATCTTCGCAATAATCTTTGTAACGGGTGTTTTAAAATACTATGGTTCAGTTCTGAGTTGTTATGAAGTATTGTATACACAGTCAAAAGAGATTGTTTCAATTTATTTTGTGGCAAAGTTATTTTGCACACGAATACATTTTTATTTTGAATTCATAATCTTTTTTAAATACAGTAGTGTTCGGTTATAATGAACTACTACTGGCCACTAAAAGTGGTTCATTATAGCCGAAATTCATTATATCTAACAAAAAATAAATTAGTACAAGCGATTCTTGTATTGTATACTGATAATTTAAATGAACAAAAAATTATTATTTAACAGATTGTTTAAAATAGTCACTTATTTTAGACTGTTTATAAGACAAAGTTCCGTAAATATCATTCAAATACATTTCTACATTAGCCAGGCTGTTCAAAATGTTATCTGGAGTTTCGTTCATTTGTAAAAAATTACGTACAACGTCTATATTTTGCACAACCTTTACAATGGGCACTTGCGGTAATGACGCATTAGCAGCACTACCTTCAGCTTCTTTATTCTCTTCTTCATTCTCACTGTCACTCGTATTAGTTGCTGATTTTGAACGTACCCAAGCAACAATATCGTCATCTAACAAAGTTTCAGTACACAAAACATTCTTATTGATACGCACATAGTCTTCAAAATTAGCATCCATTTCCACAGGTAGAGGTAGACCATCACCATTATTTTCAACATTATCAAGATCAGTTCTCTTTAGCCACTCACTTAACGGGATTTCATCATCGTCATCGAATTTGTTTTGATGCTTAAGAAATCCTGCATGTTTGAAACAATTTGTTATTGTTTTTGCTGTGACGTTTTGCCATGCCATGTGAATACAGTTCACCGCATCAAGAGGACTAATACGACTGCCTTCTGCACTGCTGTTAATCATTATTTTTGAAAGAAGAATTCGTCGATAATTGCTCTTCGAACTGTGGATAACGCCTTGATCCATTGGTTGTAATTTGGAACTGATATTGGGAGGTATAAACACCAATTTAATGAATTTTAAATTCTTTACCTCAGGGTGCGCTAGTAATAGAATTTTTCTCCTTAATTCATTATCCCAATCGCGCAATTCGTTACAAAAAATATTCGACGTCATCCATGCTTTTTTATTAGAACTGTATTTTCCAGGCAATCGTTTGCCGCGAAAACAACGTGGGTTTTGGGACTTGCCAATGATAAGTAACTTCCTTTTTTCTGTGCCTGTAAACTTTGCTGCAACCAAATCCGTGAGCCTTTCTTTTGATAGTTTTCCACTAATGCAACTATCGCCCTTAAATTTCAACGTTCTGTTGGGCATTAACCTGTAGAATAGACCCGTTTTATCTGCATTGAAGATGTCGTGGTCTTCATAATTTTGTCGTATGTTGGGCCATTTATTTTGCAACCAATCATCTACTACTTCCATATTAACTGACGCTGCTTCGCCTACAACTTTTCCACTGTTGATATCGTGGCGTTTTTTAAATCTTTCGATCCAGCTTCGACTACATTTGAAATTGCTATCTTCCACTTTGCTTCCCAAGTCTTCTGCTTTTGTTTGCAGTAAAGCACCGGTAATCGTCGCATTCTTACCTCTTTGCTGAGAAAACCATAACCATAATAATCCACTTTATCGTGAGTTGATTTTCTAATTTTTTTGGCGTTAGAATTTTTTTGTTCATAATAATTCTTGAGTATTTTATCTCTTTCTTTCCAAATCATACAAACCGTCGACTTGTTTAAATTCAGATTCTTACACACATCAGCTTGTTTTAAACCACTTTGTAATTTTTTAATAATTTCATACTTTCTTTCTAAAGTGAAAGCTTTGCGCTTTTGTTTTTGATTATCACTTGCCGCCATGTTTATAGCCCATCGACATGGCGCGGCGGCTACTATGCACGTATGAACATGTCTCAACATGCAGCAACAAGCAGCTTCCTACGATTCACTATTGCGTCATATTGCAAAACTTTCCTAGTACCCTTTGTATAGGAGCAGATAGTGTTTAGTAACATAATTTTTAATAAATATCCTTTAAATAAATTATTCATCTTGTCGCTACGATTTCATAATATTTCTTCGGTTTCTTTTCCAAGAAAATTCTAGTAATAGTTGCGGGCGTCCCTAATATTTCTAAAATGACAAACACTCTACGCGTTCACCACATGAAGAATGTTATACTAGGAATTTTATTTATGAAATCTATAAAATAATTTCGTCATTATATTCTGGTTAAAAAACACCATGAATATTTACATGAGTACAGCAAAATTAAAATGTTTACTTTGGAAAGATTAGAGGTTCTGAGAAAAGTTGTTACAATATTTAGCACTTTTATATAAGTAGGTGTAAAAAATAACTGTTAAAAAACATACGGGATCAATTTCGGGACGGTTTAACACCTCCATCGATAAAATAATAATTTATAATACACATATACGTGTAGCAGAAACGTAACAATATGGAAAAATTAAAATTAAAAATTAAATTCGACGCCAAAAATAATTACAAAGAGACTCTGTTCTTCAAACAAAACTATAAAATATTAACGTATACTTATCGAGGGTAATAAAGCTGGCTCGTTCTCATTAAGTAAAATAATAAAGTTTTGCCATAAAAAAATTTTCAACAAACCATAGCATTGCTGAGAGCATACTTTCTTACGAAAAACATTTTTTTCTCAAGTTCAAATCTGATAAAAGCATGTCTAAATTTGTAAATTTATATTTATTTTACTTAGTTTTAGAATAGCACAATCTTATATTAAAAATAATTGTACATACAACACTGGAAAACACAAATTTTAAGGACGTAATCTAACTTTTGGCAAAGGCCCCATTTTTTGTCAATCACGTCAACCTTTTAAGCTACAGAATATCAAAAGAAAATAAAGGAAAAAATTACCAAATATAGTTAACAGAGAGTAATTTTAATCATACAAAGCCTATATATAGAGGTGTTCTTTTAAGAGCTTGAGAACTTAAAATTATAATACAAGACAGAAATATTGTTGGAATGAATTTTTTTAATTATAATCTGGTAGATAATTTCATGGCATTTATTTTTAAATGATTTCCAGCACATGCCCGCCGTGGCTACGATATACACGGTCCATTTAACCAGTCCAATTTTTGAGTACTTTTTCCAATAAATCTGGGCGTATGGCGTCAATGGTGGCTTAAATATTGGCTTCCAATGCTTCAAGAGTTGCTGGTTTGTCGGCATAAACCAATGACTTAACATAGTTCTATAAAAAGTAATCCAGAGGCGTTAAATCGCACGAACGAGGGGGCCAGTGAGCAGGACCACTTCTGGGAATAAAGTTGTCACCAAATTGATTTTGCAATAAATCGATTGTTAAGCGCGTTGTATGGCAAGTTGCCCCGTCTCGTTGGAACCAAATGTCGATGTTTAGCTGATTAATTTTTGGAAACAAAAATTCAGTCAGCATGGCTCGATAGCGCTCGCCATTCACCGTAACGGCAGTTCCTTCCTCATTTCGAAAGAAATAAGGACAGGCGATGCCGCCAGCGTGCAAACCGCACCAAACACTCAATTTTAATAGATGTAATGGTGATTCGTTTACGGCTTGAGGATTGTCTTCGCTCCAAATACGGCAATTTTGCTTATTGACGTAGCCATTTAACCAGAAATGTGCTTCATCACTAAACACGATTCTTTGATAAAAATGCTCATCTTTGACTAGTTTTAAATGAGCCCAATCAGCAAAAATTCGACGCAAACGATGGTCGTGTAGCTTCAATTCTTGCACGAGCTGTATTTTATAGGCACGTAAGCCAAGATCCTTACGTAAAATTTTCCACGTACTCGAAGGCCAAAGGCCAACAAGTTAAAAACGACGACGAATCGACATTTCGACGTCTTCTTCAATACTTCGCGCTACAGCAGCAATATTCTCTTCGGTACGCACATTTCTTTGTCTTGTTGATGGTTTTGAATCGAGAAGAGTAAAATTAGTGCGCAAACGATCAATAACTGCACGAATTGCTATCTCACTCGGCCAAATATATTGACCATAAAATGGACGAAGTGCTCTCTGAACTTCGCGAACAGATTTATTTTTTTCAAAATAAATTTCCACAATTTGGAAGCGTTGTTCTGGCGTTAAAAGATTCATGATGACTTGCCAAACCTTACTGAATAGAAATGTCAACACAGTTTGACATTATCAGCTGTCAAACCATAGTTATCGATATCGACAGTTCTCGTGCAGTTTAAGAAACACCCAGAACAATATTGTTGTTCATACAAGCAGCAAAGTTTTTTTACCAAACGGCAAACATACATAATAAGGGAAAAATTTTCGCTTATAACATTTCCTGGAGTGTTTAATTTGTAGACAATCTAGCTTGATGCTCAAACAATAATCAGACATCATACGTACACCCCATCTACCCTGATACCGTGCCTCCATGATTTTCAAATCTTGGTGGAACTGATCGCACCAAGATTTTTCGGGAAGCTAACAAGATGGCTGGCCATATACAAAATGCAGTTTGATGTTCACTTTGCAACCAAGCATTGTGAAGCACCCCAAGACTTGCTGGGCGATTTCGGTGCAATTCTGTGCTGGCTTTTTCTTTCGAGATAATCTTTGACAAGATTTCTGAATGGCCAATTAAGCATTCTTTTGGAGTTCTCTCAATGCTCTGATGAAGTAATTGTCAAACACAGCGGCTTTTGTCTTTTCAAAAAGCATACAGGCGAGGAAATGGCGAAATGAGATAAAGTCCAAACTTTTCATAGAGATGATAACGAGAACAAAATTGTAATTAAACATTTAACATAATTTTAAACGCGTCTTACACATAAATCATAAATATGCATGTCCCAAATAACATTTGTGAACTTGAAACATTAATAAATTAGTAACTTGGTTAAGCTTGTCTTCAATCAAATAAAATTCGATTTTAAAACTGTCATAAAGATCGTTTATTTTTCCAGAGCCACAGGATACTACTTAAAACATTTATAACATTCTTCCTATTACAAATTTTAAATTTAAATCTTTAAAACCACCGATCAAATCATCTAATAAATGCATAGCACGCCATACCCATTTTCGATTGTGTTCTCAATTTAGGTTTATGATTCCGTCCATATATTTTATTATGATTATTATTATGACCATCATCCAGTAACTATTGTCGTCTCTTTCTCTATCTCAAGAGAAAGAGCGAAACATTCATGGATTAACAAACTGTAACAGAAACTGTAATTCACTTTTGTCAGAGCCTGACTTTGATATGAGTAGATGCGCGCGCGCGCGCGCACTCTATTCGCCGCAGCGATTGCAAGAGATCTCTGACACACATTCTACATAGTATGCAGAGAGTTTCAGCGCGTGAAAAATTCTAAGAAATAGGTAGTTAACACAGCGTCCTCATTACTTCGATTTGATTACTGGAAAAGCGCCCGCAGTTCAAGCAATTACTTTTTATTGTTGGTCGTACCGAGAAATATTTTTCTCTCTTGTATGTCATCTAGTTTTCTAAACAATTTCTGTTGTTGTTGTTGTAGTTGTTGAATAATTTGTATAATGCTGTTTAAAGCACCAAATTTTGCTTTAATTTATTAATAGATCGAGTTGTCGAATAAACAATGAAATATTGGGTTGGCAACTAAGTACTTTCGGTTTTTACTGATAGAGAGCGTTGCTTTATTTTTTGTATAACGCATGTTAGTTACTTTACTGTTTGTCTCATGATACTAGTCACATTGACGCAACTTCAGAAGCAAGTAGTGCGTGATTTTTATTAAAGCTATTAGTTGTGGGTTAATTTTAAATGGAGTGCAGAAACGAACATTTTCGACATATTTTACTATTTTATTTCCGTAAAGGAAAGAAAGCTGCTGCGGCTCACAAAAAGATATGTGAAGTTTATGGTGCTAATTGCTTAACAGAGCGCACGTGTCAGAATTAGTATAAAAAATTCCGTTCTGGAGATTTTTCTCTCAAGGATGAGCAACGTTCTGGTCGGCCTACTGAAGTTGATGATGACCAAATCAAAGTCATAATTGAAGAGGATCGTCATATAACTGTTCGAGAGGTTGCGGAGAGGCTACATGTATCGCACACAACAATTGAAAAACATTTAAAATGTTTTGGGCTAGTGAAGAAGCTTGATATTTTGGTACCTCACGAATTGAAAGAAATTCATTTAACACAAAAAATCAACTTTTGCGATATGCACCTTAGACGAAATGAAACCGACCCTTTCTTAAAAAGAATCATCACTAGTGATGAAAAATGGGTCTTGTACAGTAACATAGTTCGAAAACGATCATGGAGCAAACACGATAAACCAGCTCAAACCACATCGAAAGCTGAACTGCATCCGAAAAAGATCATGCTGTCAGTTTGGTGGGATTATAAAGGTGTTGTGTTTTTTGAGCTGCTTCCAAGGAACCAAACGATCAATTCTGATGTTTACTGTCAACAATTAATAAAACTGGATGAAGCAATCAAAGAAAAACGGCTAGAATTGTCAAATCGGAAAGGTGTAGTTTTCCACCAAGATAATGCAAGGCCTCACACATCTTTGGCAACTCGTGGGAAACTATTGGAGCTTGGCTGGGAAGTGATGCCACATCCCCCATACAGCCCTGATCTAGCACCATCTGATTACCATTTATTTCGAAATTTGCAGAATTCTTTGAATGGTAAAACTTTCACAAATGACGATGACTTTCACTCGCACCTGGTTCAGTTTTTTTGCTGATAAGGACCAGAAATTTTATGAGCGCGGAATCATGCAGCTGAAAGGAAGATGGCAAAAGGTCATTGAGCAAAATGGAAAATATATAATTGATTAAAAACTATTCTTTGTTTAAAAAAAGAGTGCTTTATTTTATACTACAAAACCGAAAGTACTTAGTTGCCAACCCAATACAATTCATAGTAAGTCCATGTATAGTTCGATTAAACTTATTTTAATTTGACTAAATAGAAAGTGTGTACCTCTATAGCATCCCTTGGTGTAATAATTGAAATGTAAATAGAATTCAATGATTTATAATTAATTTAATTTACCTACCATTCGTAAGAATAAAAAGACAATATAGCTTTTGCTTATTAAGTAATTTTTATTTGGTCCACTGAAAATTTTATTAGATCTTATAAATAAGACTCATTATATGGTTACAAATACTATCTAACGATATAAGATTTTATATGCTTCAATTGCTAGTTATAAATTAATGTATCTTATATGTCTGATTATTGGTAATACAGTCTATCTCAAAGAAAATCGAAGTTTTTTAAAATAGTAATTCTTAGTGGCGCCATCTATTAAAAAAAATATGCATCGGTAAGATAGATCTTTCACCAATGTTATGTCAAAATATCATGACATTTGCATCATTAGAAGCAAAGATATTGCGTATAAAGTAACAGTGTGTATTTGGCATTGGTCGAAAAATAAATTTTGAACAAAGAGCGAATATCAAGATCTGTTTTAAAACTCGGTAAATCGTTCACCGAAACGTTTAATTTGACGGGGTTTGTACCACAAAAGCTAACTGAATTCAGCGTTGTACAGACTTGATTAAAGACTTAAAAAAGAGCAAAAACTTCAGATATTCTATTGTAACTGGCGATGAGACGTGGTGTTTTCAATATGATCCAGAGACCAAAGGTCAAAGCTCTGAATGGAAGTATCCAAGCGAAGAAAGACCGAAAAAAAATTGTTTGGAGAAGTCAAATGTGAAGACAATGTTGATTTGTTACTATGTTTCGAAAGGCATAGTGCACCAAGAGTTTGTGCCAACTAGTCACACAGTCAATGCTGTATATTATCTTGGTGTTATGAAGCGTCTTTTGGCGGGTATTCGTCATGTGCACCCTCAATATCATGAAAATGATAGCTGGCGTTTATTACACATGATAATGCACCATCTCGTCGCTCGACGCATGTCACTGATTTTCTAACTAAAAATGGCATTTTAACCATCAACCATTCACCGTATTCACCGAATTTGGCCTCCTGTGATTTCTATCTATTCTCCAAACTGCAGTTGCTGGTAGAAGGACAGCGTTGTGCCGATGTCGAAGCCATTAAAAAGGCGTCAACAGCGATCTTGAAGGACATCTCTTAAAGATGAACTTAAAAATTCATTCGACGTGTTAATTGACCGTGCACAATATTGTTTTGAAGCCGAAAGCGGGTACTTTGGATAAAATAAATGAATTTTACCAAAATAGTAAGCTTTCGTTTGTTTTTGTTTTTTTTTTTGTAAGTTCGGTTGTCTCAGCGACAGATAGTGTATATATATTAAACAAAAATTTATGTAAGTATGAGTTTTTCATATGCTAACGTAGAAATAGAAATATAAAATGTATACTATATCTTATTCTTATATATATACGTATATATATATATATAATACGCTATCTTAAATAGAAGCAAGCTATGAATAAATATCTATTATTTCTAATCATAAATGTAGTTTCCTTTATGTTTGACAATGGTCGTATCCATGTTAATGATACAATCCTATTTATAATAATTTGCATTTATACATAAGTCTTGATTGTGTTAACAATAATCCAATATTAATGAAGTACCTGGCACACACTTAAGAAAACACTTTGCCATATATTTTGGATATCCTTAAGGTCAGTGCTGTCTCCGTCACATGCATTCAATTTGATTCAATGAAATCTTGCTCATCTTCTGGAGATGGTCTGTAGTTTACTAACAATCTTCAGCATCAGCAAGCGACAAACCAGCTCCAGAAGATGAGTGAGGTCTCGTTGAAGCGTCAAGAGACCAGTCCTTAATATACATATACATACATGAGTCACACATGATTTCAAACACGAGAAAATACATCTTCATGTATATACAGCCTTGGCCATATGTCTGAAGCACCCCCATAAACGTGCAATATTACCTGAACCCTAAGAACGTAATGAAAGGGGCCATTACTAATGTGTATATAATGACTGTTTACCAGGAAAATCTCAAGAAGTATACAAATATTCTGTAGTTTTAAGGTTTATTGCTGTTAGTTGATCTTTACTGTTCAATAAGTGAGGTGTATTAGAAACGATATTGTGTTATAAAATTGATTTAACCAGTTGTATTGAATATTGTGTTTTTGTATAGTGTTGTACATTGTGACAACATGCCTAGAAAACGGGAGTTAGATGTAATAGAGCGAAGTAAAGCAGTGTTATTACATACTCAAGGACTATCGCAATCAAAAATCGCGAAAATAATGAAGCGGTCGCGCTATGCCATCCAAGCGGCAATAAAACGTTTTAAAGAGACAGGTTCTTACGAAAATCGACCGAAAAGTGGACGAAAACGTATTACAACGGAGAGAGATGATCGATTTTTAACGCGACTTTCTCTGAAAAATCGTATGAAATCATCAAAAGATTTATCTGCAGAAATAAATGAGCGCCAAGGAACTTCTGTATCAGCGAGAACAGTGAGAAGACGACTGGTAGAAGTAAATATACATGGTCGTAAAGCTCGCCGCAAACCCTTATTGAGCGAGGAGCAGAAGAAAAAACGGTTGTTGTGGGCAAAAAAACACAAAAATTGGACAGTTGAGGATTGGTCCAAAATCATATGGTCCGACGAATCCAATGTAGAGGTATGATAAATTAATGCAGTTTTACTTTTGTGTTACATAAATATGATATTTTGAATGTGCTGAATAGTGAATTGGAATTTTTTGAACAGCTATTAATTTTTCTATATCTTACGTAGATTTTGCCAACACCTGGGGCTCAGTTTGTTCGTAGAAGACCGGGGGAAGCGTTTGAGCCACATTGTATTGTGCCTACAGTAAAGTATGGGGGTGGTAGCGTGATGATATGGGGATGCATGACCACTAAGGGTGTCGGCGAAGTGTACGTCTGTGAAGGCAGAATGAACAGCAGTAGGTACATCGATATGTTAGGAGAAGTACTAGAACCGTCTATTGTAAAGCTGTTCGATTCCGATGAAGAGGCCTACATTTTCCAGCAGGACAATGCACCCTGCCATAAATCCAAACGTACAATCGAGTGGTTTAGCGCAAATAACGTGCCCATATTCGAATGGCCGGCACAATCGCCGGATTTGTCGCCCATAGAAAATTTGTGGCGTATTTTAAAGAGAAATGTCGCAAAATATAGACATAAAAACAAAAACGAATTAAAAGCGAGGATATTTGAAGAATGGGAAAAGATTTCACCCGAGATATGTAGCAAATTAGTGGCTACAATGCCTAAACGGATACAAGCCGTTATCAAATGTCGCGGTGGTGCTACAAAATATTAATGTATATTATTAAATTTGCATTCAAAATGTATATACACTTGTAGTTTAATTTTTATACCTCCTAATTTCATTTTACATCCAAAACTTGAGGGTGCTTCAGACATATGGCCAAGGCTGTATATATATATATATATATATATATATACATATACACTGCAGGCCATAAGTTTGGAATCACTTGCATAAGTTAGGAATCACTTCTGAATATAATGAAAATATTGTAGTGGCTTTAACAAACATTGTAAAAATAAAACAATATTAATATACCAAAACGTTTTATTATAAAGTAAGCAGGAAAAAAAGCAAATTTTATTTATTTACATTCACTTATTTTTATTATCAACTAAACGGACTTTTCATCGAAATACCCTCCTTTTGCTTTAATGACGGCAGCACACAATCGCGGTAAACGAGACACTAACTTTGTAAGGGTTTCATTGGGTATATTTGCCCAAGAATCTTGTATAACTTGCCACATGTGAGTCTGGGACGTCGGACACTTTTCACGCACTTTTCTATCCAATTCTTCCCACAACAGCTCTATTGGATTGAGGTCTGGCGATTGTGCCGGCCAAACCATGTTTTGTAAAACACCGTCAGCTTCCTGTTGTTGGAGATATCCTCTACATAAATGAGAAGAATGTTTTGGGTCGTTGTCTTGCATGAATATAAAGTTTTCTCCAAGTAATCTCAGACCGGAGGGCACAGCGTTGTGTTCGAGAATCTGTCTGTAACCCTCCTTTTTCAAAACTCCGTCGATTTTCACCAGATCTCCTACACCAGCCGAAGAAAAACATCCCCAAACCATTACAGAACCGCCACTATGTTTTACCGTGGGCACCACACATTGCGGTAACATTTTTTCCGTAGCAGTTCTTCTTACAAATATCCGACGTCTGGAACCGAAGACCTCGTACTTTGATTCGTCGGTCCATAGTACTTTTTCCCACTGTTCTATTGTCCAATCCTTGTGTAACTTAGCCCATTGTAGCCTTTTTATTTTATTTTGCGGACGTAGAAGCGGTTTACGAACTGCTACACGTCCCATCAGTCCAGCCGCTCTGAGCCGCCTTTTTACTGTGGTTAAAGAGATCCGAGTTTCACGCTCCCCGTTAAACTCACCGCGGATTTGCGAGGCCGTTAATCTTCTATCTCTTTTCGACGTCAATATAATTGTCTGATCTTCTGCAGGAGTTGTAATTTTTGGTCTTCCTGATCGTTTTCTGTCCGTATACCCTCCAGTAGACTGGTATCTTTTAATTGTATTTTGTACACCTTTGTACGATATCTTCATTCTTTTCGCGATATCCCGTATAGAATCTCCCCGATTATGATGACCAATAATTTCTACACGTTTTTCTAGCGATATCTGCTTTCTCTTCGCCATAATCAAACGATGTTTACTGATTCTACACACTTTTATGTGTCTACACACTTTAAATGATACGAAGCAACTAAAATATTCTCATTACTTCAAAATGTATAAGTACTTATAAATATAAAAACTAAATGTAATTACAAAAGGTTTATGCGGAAGGGTCTGCAATAAAATTTGTCCATTCCAGGTAGTCGTTCATTATGCAGAAATATTACCTGCTCGAATAAATAATACCGCACGCAGAGTTTCCTTAATCTCTGGTTATTTTCCAACTATTAATGCATTTAAAACTACATCTTTTATGTAAAGCTTTATAATGTACTTAAGAATAATCCTTTGTACTTATATCAAAGTAATACGAACGTAACATAGATAAATTTTAATTTTTATGAATTTACTGGAACTGATTCCAAACTTATGGCCTGCAGTGTATATATACATATATGTATAATTAAAAATAGGTGAAACATTAGACATTATCTTCATCTACCGATGCACAATTCATAGTTTTAATAAGTACAATTCATTTATTCCGACGGTTTGTAAGAAGTTAATAAAACGGCTCCGTCTCCGCGACTATTGATTGTAGTCTGGTAGTGTCTAGACATGTATTCTATTAATTTTTTCTGCTTGAAACACTGCAGTCAAGACATCTACATCGACCAAATAGATAGTGGGAAGTATTTTTTTCTCTCCTTTTCTGATAAACGCCCGCCTAAAAGCGTTATTTTAATATATATTCAATGGAGTTTATTTGATCGATGAACAAATGATGATGGGTGGAAAAGTTCGTTTTTAAAATGATTTTTCCTAGACGTCGGTCTTCTTGTAGAAGGAAAAAATGCATTTTAATTTTATCGATTTGTCTGAAACAGAATCGAGGATACTGGAGTGACGTCTTTGATGATAAAGGAGCTGCTGGATTGATATCATAGCTTAGAAATTGTTTTTCATTTTTTTTTGTATAAAATTTATAGCACGTTGTCGATTTACAGAAAATTTAAAAACTATTGAAAGGATGATCTCAAATTGAAGAAGGGATTTTTAATTTTATGAATATTTTTATTCGTGTCGTTATTTGAATTGTTTCCATCGTGATTTCCTATGTTTCGCAAAAATATCAAAGACCTGCAAGCATGGCAACAAAGAGAATAAAAAATAATTTCAAACCCTACATAGTTCGCGCCACTAGAACTGCACATATACAGTACTGTGCAAAAGAAAGCAGCAACTAACAATATTTTCCAAAACTTTTTTACTAATAATTATTGGGTTGATATAATTTATAATATTTAATACATATATCCAAGAACGATTCACTTGTCGGTAGAAATATAATCACAGGAAATTTATAACAAGTTTATAACATCATACTTCGGCGTAGGGGTGAGCTCGACCGCCTGATAAGAGGATTGAAGTAATAAATTCTATTGCAGCACAATGCTCTGCAATAAAATTTCAAGGGAGGGTTATTTATCTATAAGATTTTGTTTTTACTTCAGTGGTAGAAACGATACAGAGCAGTTCCACAATAGAATTTATTTAGATTCTTAAAAGACGCGCCTACGAGTGAAATTTTCATTTTAAGAACAAATTGTGAGCTGTAAATTGTTATAGTATCAGGTTGTTACAAATGTAATGTCCGTTTTTTCCTTCAGTCTGAACTGAATCGCACCTGTGTGAAAACGTGTACGTTTTTGGTGAAAATTATTATTGTATTTGTAGAAAAGGGTATTTATTTTGAGGTGTGTACCTGTTCCATTTCTTGGAAAGATTAATACACCTGTCCTTGTCTCGCCTATGGAAATGCTGTCAGCAAGAGATATTCGGGCAATCTACCTCTTTCAATTTAAAAAGAGATTAAATGCGGCTGCAGCAACGCGAGAAATTAATCAGAAGTTCGGTGAAACCACGTGTAATGAACGCACATTACGGCGATGGTATAAAAAATTCAGCGAAGGAAATTTTGATTTGGAAAATGAGCTTCGCGGATATGCGCGTAGCACCGTTAATGACGACGAGCTGCGTGTAGAAGTTGAAAGTAATCCGTCGACAACAGTGCGTAGCCTTGCAGAAACATTTCAAGTGTCCATTGCCACCATTAGTCGTCACCTTTCTTCGATTGGCAAAGTGCAGAAACTCGATGGGTGCCGCACCAATTTACGGAAGCCAATAAGCTCCTTCGATTAGAGGTAGCTACCTCTTTGGCTAATCGAAAGAAAGTTGAACCGTTTCTTCATCGAGTGGTAACGTGTGACGAAAAGTGGATACTTTATGATAATCGGAGACGGTCAGGACAATGGTTAGATCGAGGTGAAGCACCAAGACAGCATGCACGAGCATCACTTCACCCGCGAACGATTATGGTGACTGTATGGTGGACTAGTAAGGGTATTATTCACTATTCATTTTTGCAACCTGGTGAAACCATCACGGCAGCGTCCTATTGTGCCGAACTGGAAACTACGCATGGAAAATTGAGCCGCTTGCAGCCCTCACTAGTCAATAGACATGGGCCCATACTTCTTCATGACAATGCAAGGCCTCATGTTGCACGACAGACAATCCAAAAACTTTCGAAATTTGATTACAAAATTCTCCCTCGCCCACCTTATTCACCTGACCTTTCGCCAACTGATTTTCATTTTTTCCGAAGTTTAGACAATCACTTAAAAAATAGGGACATCCCTGACCGGGAGTCTGTAATAGCAGTGTTTGAGCAATATGTGAGCCGTCAAAACCTAGATTTCTTTTCAAAGGGAATTTTTCAGCTTCCAGGCCGTCGGCAACAAACTATTGATGTAAATGGAGGCTATTTTGCAGAATAAATATTTATATTTTTTTAAATTTTGACTTTTTTTTATTCCTTACAAAATCGGACATTTCATATGTAACAACCTGATAGATAGAAAATGCCTAGAATAGTATTACTAGACAGAAATAAAATTATTGTTTTACACCAACCATAGTCAACTGAAAATATCAAAGATAGTGAAATGTTCCCGGTATCCCATACAACAAACAATAAAAAAAATGACTGAAACCGGCAGTGTAAGTGATAGACCAAAGGGTGGACGTCCAAAAGAGCTCAGTAAAGCTGATGCACAGTTTTTAAAGGTTAGTTCCTTAAGAACCTTCCTTACCATGATGTGTCAGCTGTTAAATGTTGCTACTTAGTTTTCAGGAACGTAGTTTTAAAAATCTTCGCTTAAAATCAATTCGATTCTTGTTAAACACCTTCAAATAATCGCTCGAGTTTCGTTCTCTCTCATTTTACATTTCGGACAAACAATTCCATTTACACTGGTATTATTTCGACTATTCATACCAAAAAGAAAACAAACGAAAGTAATACATCTCGACTGAAACAATTTCTCTCAATTGTTTCCATCGAGTGGCGTGCAAATTCTGTGCGAAATATTAGACAGTCCCGCCGTGCCGTGAAAACAATAGAAAATCGCAGTGAAAAGAGAAAATCTAAATGATCAATCTGATGAAATATTTAAGTAGTATGTAACGGAACGTTTAATGTTTGTACGGTATTTTTGTTACTGTAAATTATTTATCATGTTTACTCTATGACGAAATGTATACACAGAACAAATGAATGATTGCGAAAAAACGCTGCCAATGCGAAACTATATTCAACAGCGGATTCATGATGTGTATTTCTCAGAAGTTTCTGTTATTATTTGAAATGCTATTGTTAAAAAGCAGATCGCTTTGAAAAAATTTTTTTCTAAACATAAAATGGTAAAATCCAACCTTGTTTGTTACAACTATAGTAGGGATACTTTTCCCACAGGTCAGGATCGTAGCAAAGGGGAGCGTACGAGCAAACGATGCATGCTTTATTTATATTACCTGTTTTATTTTGTAAATAACACACTTACATTATTCACCACTGTTTTTGCGTAGCGAAAAATGGATAGGACTGACAAAATATCCGCAGCATAACGTAAGTTTCCACAATTGCCTCGGAAAGCAACGTGTGCTATGCCGAAATGCTTTTATATTTAGAAACTGAACACTCGACGTCTACGGATGTAATATACTCATAATTAAAATAATCCTTAGAGATAGATGGATCTATACACGCAACATCACAAATTTGTTTCAATTTGGTAAAGTCGAAATGTTTGTTTATAGCACTCTCGAACCTTTCTACAACACATATGTTATTTACGTCACTTGTAGGTACTTTTTATGCATATTTTAAATGACGACTTAGATTTTTTGCATGTTATATTGTTTAGTTTCAATTCCGAAATTAAATTTTTCTTATATAACATCAAGTAGGCTTTGAAATTCTTTTTTCTCCATTTTGAGAATGAATGTGCTATCTAAAGGTGTTTCAAATTACGCGTTTTTTTAAGAATAAATAAAATATAGATGGCGCACTGAATTTGTCTGGGTATGTGGGCATTTAAAAAATGTGATGTATGACATTTATAAAAATGGCTTCGTACACGGTACAACAACGCGTTTAAATTGTTGAATTATTTTATGAAAATAAGCGTTCTGTGGAAAGAGTTTTTAGAAAATTACGTGAATTTTATGAATTACATAATCGTCCATCTGAAAGCACTATTAGTCGAATTATTAAAAAATTTCAAGAGACCGGTTCCATAGAAGACCAAAAAAGTGAAAAATACAGTCATTCACAAGAAAATATTGGTTTGGTTCGTGAAAGTGTTGCTGAAGATCCTGAAATGTCCATTGGACGACGTTCACAACTTGGACTTAGTGGAACAACAACATGGCGTATTTTACACATGGATTTAGCTCTGAAGGCATATAAAGTTCAAGTAACACAGGAACTGAAGCCATTAGATCATTTAAAACGTCGTTCATTTGTCAATTTCGTCAATGAACAACCAGCTGATTTTTCTCAAAAAATAATGTTTTCCGATGAGGCACATTTTGAACTTGGTGACCATGTTAATAAACAAAATTGCCGTATCTGGTGTGAGGAACGAGTTACTGTTTGTTGTGCATTAAGGTCAGGTGGTGTAATTGGACCTTACTTCTTTGAAAATGCTGCTGGGTGAAGCTGTATCTGTCAATGGTGACCGATATCGTCGGATGATAAACGAATTTTTGTGGCCTGAATTAATGAATATTGACCTAGAGGATAAGTGGTTGCAACAGGATGGCGCTACACCCCACTTTGCACACGAATCAATTGATTTATTGAGAGAAAAATTTCCTGGACGTGTAATCTCAAGAAATAGTGATGTTAATTGGCCACCACGATCATGTGATTTGACGCCGTTACAATGTTTTCTTTGGGGTTACGTGAAATGTCAGGTTTATAAAAATAATCCACAATCAATTCCTGCTTTGAAAGATGAAATTATTCGTGCCATTGGTGAGATAGAGCCTCAATTATGTCAAAATGTCATTGAAAATTTTAACAAAAGAGTGGACGTCTGTGGAGCTGCAAGAGGAGGCCATTTGGCAGATATTATTTTTCGCATATAAATATCATAACTGATACTTCAATTATCAATAAAAAGTTTTTGAAAGTGAATGCAAATTATGTGTTTTATTTATTCTTTAAAAAAAAACCCGAAATTTGAAACACCCTTTATTAAAAAATTATCCCAGATTTGTATCCTTGAGACCAAATTAATATTGATATATAAATAAATATTTTTTAAACGAATGAAAATTCCGGAGATTTTTTGATTAAACATCGTAGGCGACTAAATAGCATCTTACATTGGTTATATTTCTACCAGTGCTGATTATTACAGGTATCAGTGTATTTTAAAACTAAACGTGTTTACATTAGGCGTACGTACATATGTTTGAATTAAGAATATTCGAGTAAAAACTCCACCAACGTCAATCCAATATACTTTTCCGATAGGACAAGTGCTCCAGAAATGTTCAAATCCTACGCAAACACGTGTAACACAATACATACACGGAAAAACACACACATCATCTTTCCCGGATTGTTTTTCCTCTTGTCACAATATATTTACTTCCCTTGTCACATTTATGCTAACCACCATCATAAATAATTGACAGCTCGACGTGTTCGGGGAAGGCCGTCGAATTTCTATCTACATCATTTCTCTTCCTCACGCCCTGCGGCGACGTTATCCCCATATCTGCCTCCCATATAGGTACATACACAAAGTAAATTCCGAGATTCGATTCGTAAAGGGTACCTGCCAGATATGTTCGTAAATCCCAATGTTTGTTGTCTGTTTGTACATCCGTCTTGCGTGTGTGTGTGTGCCTGGCTTGTTTTCTAACGTCAACTGCTTGTTTGTTTTCTCGCAAATATGCCTGTCCTCTGTCGAACCTAGTTTACGTTGCTGCCGTGTTTAATTCTCATTATTGCAGAGTGTATACGCCAGAAACTTGTTATACAATAGGACGATGTTGATGTGTTTTTCGCTCGGAGATTCTTTACGTTTCGTCGTTAATACTGAGTTCATATTATTCGATTTATCCTTTTTCGAAAAACATGGAGAATGTCGATTCACAAGACATTGAAACGAACTTATACCACAAACAGAATCCCATTAAGATTGGAGGCTCATCAAATTTGATGGATTATGGAGCTTTTTCTGGAACCTTTTAGGATCAATTATATGATTGATAAGATGTGCATAAATAACAGGATGAAGTGGGCTAAGTGTTTATTGAAATCTTAGCAAAAGTCTAAACCAACATAAGACCGTTAAGATCTTAGGGAATTTAGGAATTAATTTTGCGAGAAATGAGACTTGATTACTAACACCATCTTTCGAAGAAACTTAGAAATATATTCTGGCTTTTTCTTTATTTATCTTCGTTATGGTTGCAGGTAAAATTTGGTTAATTTTCTGATAGTCGATATTAAAGTTACAATGCCAATGAATATGTAAACGCCTAAAATACATATCGTAACAAACTTTGGGTGGAAGTGCTCCTTAAAGAATCGCAATTTGTCAATGAGTTGTGCAATTTGAAACGTAGTATCATCGAAGATTATATGCCACCAGAAAAAGACCATCAAAAGCTACAATAACTCTAGAAATATTTAATAAAATTAATCATTATGGAATTTGGATTGATATCTTCTTGAGGACTTCCGTCATATTTTGACCGGCTGAAAGAATCAAGGAAATATTAATCCAAATTTCCTAATTCCATTCTACAATTTGATATTTTCTTGTTCGCAGTCAAAGACTAAATATTTCCTTTCAATTAAATATATCTTCAAGTCCCCACTTTGATTTTTCTTCATCCAGATTCCAAGTCATGTATGTTCTGTCCATTTCATCATTTAGTATCACCATCGGGTCATCAAAAGGCTTTGTTTACAAGCAAACACCTCTCTAATTCTTAAATTCAGAGATACTCTTTGGAAAGCAGCAATTTGTCGATGAGTTGGGCAATTTGAAACGTAGTATCATCGAAGATAATATACCACCAGAATAAAATCATCAAAAACTACAATAACTCTGGAAATGTTGAATAAAATTAATCATTATGGAATTTGGATTGATATCTTCTTGAGGACTTCAGTCATATTTTGACCGACTCAAAGATTCAAGGAAATATTAATCAAAATTGCCTGATTCCATTCTACAATTTGATATATTGTTCCTCGCCAAAGACTATACATTTCCCTTTCATTTAGAAATATTTTCAGATACCATTTTGATTTTCCCTCAACCAGATTTTCAATCATCAACTTTTAGTTATTCAGACCAACATCCGATCATCCAAAGGCGATGTAAATAGACAGTCATTTCCAATTTCTAATTACAGACTGCCATTTCAAATTTTTAAGTAACATTTAAATAATAATTTTGTAAATTTCTTTGCATTCTTTCATCCAAAATCTGCAAACTACTTTTATTATATTTAATTTTCATAATACATTTTTCGCAAGATTAGTCTAAAGCATATGTGGGCAACAACTGGCCCGCGAGCCGAATGCGGCCCGCTGTAAGATTTTATCCGGCTCGCGAGACATTGTCGTATTATTTCATGTCTAATATCTATCGCCAATAATTATGAACACTACTTTAAAATGCACTACTTTTAAACGCGGCCCGCGAACGTACAGCATTGTGCAAATTAATGGAATCATGACTATTTTTTTGGTTTTCTGCATGTGGCAACATTGTTAGGTCAGTTCTGAGAGTAGTTTTATGTCAAAAAACATAAACTATATCACTGGGAACACAGTACACAGTTATTCAGTGCGTTTTAGAGAGTTTGTTCACATATACTCTTTCAAAGTTCAAAATTTGATTTATACTGTGCTTTTGCCGGTTGTTCGCGATATGGATATCACGCCCAGAAAACCTGAGAAGCTTGTGACATTAAGTGAGCACACTTCAATGACACAGAGAGATATTGCTCAGGAATGTGGTGTTAGTCAAAGAGCAGTAAGCAAGATCCTAAAGCAAAAAAAGAATACCGGAATGGTTGAAGTGAAACGAGCGGGAAAATGTGGGAGAAAGAGGAAGATGACACCCTGGGATGTCACTTTTTTGGTCAGAAATAGCAAGCTGAACCCAAGAAAAACTAGTTTTGAATTACAAAAAGACTTGGCCGACGCTGGAGTGAAAGTGCATGACTCGACAGTTCGTAGGAGACTTTTAGAGTCTGGAAGAAAAGCCATTCGACCACAGAAGAAGCAACTTCTCACCCAACGAATGATGAAGCAGAGGCTTATTTGGGCCAAGAAATATGCCGGATGGAATGAGGAAGACTGGAAAAAGGTGTTGTTCTCAGACGATTCCCATTTTTTGGTGCAGGGGCAGCGATAAAAATTCGTGAGAAAAAGTGGAAATGAAAAAGTTACTGCAGCTCATATCGATCAGACTGTCAAACATCCTGTAAAGAAGATTTTTAGGGATGTCTTTCGTACATGGGGACTGGATCGCTGGTGCCTATAGAAGGCATGATGAACAGCCAGAAATATAAAGAGCTACTGGATAAGTATTTGGGAAAATATCTAAAGAAATGTGAGCCAAACGGAGATGCAATTTTCCAACAGGACTCAGCTCCATGCCACAAATCGAAGGTTATGGTCAAATATTTCAAGGAAAAAGGAATAATTCTCCTCGACTGGCCTGGCAATTCTCCAGACTTAAACCTAATTGAAAATCTGTGGGCCATTGGTAAGGCTAGGTTACATAAAATGGACTGTACAACGAAGACAAAATTGATAGAAGCAGTAATTCAGGTGTGGTTTCGGGACGAGAAAATAAAGGAAAACTGTCAAGAATTAATAGATTCCATGCCGAAAAGAGTTCAGGCTGTCATCGCAGCCAAAGGAGGGCATATCTCTTATTAAATTACTAGTAATTTATAATTTTATACCATCTCATCGTGATTATATGACAAATAAACGGTTTTCTTAGTTATATTGTGTTTGATTCCATTAATTTGCACAATACTGTATTTGCACATTAAAGTTTGGCCCACAACATGTCACAGGTTTCCAATACCTAGTCTAAAGGCATGTCCTGATAGAAACGCCGATTAATATACAAGGGGTCGTTTAAATAAGAGACCCAAAAGCAGTTCAGATCGGTACTGGCTGTTCTGCGAGCCGAGAAGTATTTATAACATCGCACTTAAATGACCAGTCGTTCGATAAATCGAAATAACTTCAAAATATTATGAAAATTAATATTAAAAAAATATTTTTTTAATTATGTATTCCTTAATAAATTACTTAAATATTAACTTAAAAAAATGTGCATACAATTGTACTGCATTATTATAAATAAAACAATTTTTTAATAAATTTTTTCTTTTATTTCAGGATTTCAATTTGGATATAATCTTACTCGATTTGGTGAGTATTTCTTTTACTAATTAAATATTACAATATTAAAAAAAAGAATTAAATTTCAAAATTCAGAAGACCAACCGACACACTGACAAATTTCTCGTCCAACACTACGTTTCCGTAATTCATTCTTACAGCAATTCTCTATGTATCTTACTCTGTTGACTCTTTTTTCGTTGGTGGAACCCAATTTTCATCACCAGCTATAATACGAGGGTAGTTTGACAAGTAGTGAGAATGGAAAAGAAAAACGAATTTTTTAAATACAAAATAATTTTTATTTTTCAATATATTCTCCTAAAAGAGCAATACATTTATTCCAACGGTGCTCCAATGCCCTTATGCCATCTCTAAAATGCGATTCCGGAAGGCTTGCAAAATACTCATTTACGAAGATGATAAGCTCGTCGTTAGACGAAAATTTCTTTCCACCTAGTGCCGTTTTCAATTTTGGAAAAAGGCGGAAGTCGGAAGGGGCTAGATCCGGCGAATAAGGCGCATGCGGTACTAATTGGAAATGCAACTCTAGGATTTTGGACATCGCAACTGTGCTGGTATGCGAGGGAGCGTTGTCTTGGTGAAACAGAATCTTTTTCTTTGCCATTCCTGGCCGTTTAGCACGAATTTCAACATTTAATTTTTGTAGAAGTTCTGCATAATATTGTCCGTTTATTGTGGCACCTCTCTGAAGGTAATCAATGAGCAAAATGCCCTTTGAATCCCAAAAAATGGATGTCATCACCTTGTTTGACGATAAAGTGGATTTCGCTTTCTTTGGAGGTGCAGAACCACGTTCTAACCATTGTTTCGGCTGTTGTTTAGTTTCGCGTGTACTGTGGTGTGTGTATCAAAGTTTCATCGCAAGTAACAAATCGCGTACAAAAATCAACCGGATTCCGCTTATAAAGGTCCAAACAATCATTGAAAATGCGCAAACGAGTGATCAGTCGTAAGCAATCGCGGCACCCATCTTGCCGAAAGCAAAGCCCAATTCTTTCGTTAAAATGTGATGTACGCGTTCTGTTGAAATGTTTACCGTGTCTGCTATCTCTCTCACTTTAAGTCGTCTATCTAGCGTAATAATATTATGGATTTTTATAATCATTTCCTTAGAAGTCACGATTTTGGATGCTCCAGAGCGCGCTTCATCAACACAGCTTGTTCTACCACGTTTAAATTCATTTACCCATCTACTTATTGTGGCGGATAATGGAGCAGATTCACCTAATGTTTCCCGCAACTCATCTTTTATTTCGGTAGCTTTCATACCCTTAATTACGAAGTATTTAATCACCGCACGGCACTCTGCTTTTTTCCATTTTAACAAAACGACGTGTTGCTTCTTTTTCAATCAGCTGTCAAAAATAAACTAATCAACCGATTTATCTAAATATCGGAATGTAAACGTATAAATAGGCAACCTAAATTACAGTGTATTTGTTTTACCAATTAGAGCGCCACCAATGTGTCATTCTCACTACTTGTCAAACTATCCTCGTATTTCAGAAACAATCGCAGTTTTGCCTTAACACATTCAAACTGTCATAGTGAAGTTTGTGCTTGGCACTGCTTCTATTTTTGTTTTGTCAGGAACCTGAGAATCGATTTCGCCAATATTTTGCTCATGTCCAATCTCAATTTCAATCTTCAAAATCGTCGTGTCTGATATCTGAACTCCTCTTGTAATAACTGGCACGATCTGTCATCTCCGAACTCTCAATTTCAAGCAATCTTCTTTCGAAAGAGCAGATTTTGCATCATCTCCACCGGATTCCTGATTCCAATGGAATTTTTTCAACCAGACTTTACTTTGGAAATGTATTGGAAGGATCTTTCATGAAATATCACTAAAAATTTTATAGTGCTTCTGTGTTCAAGTTTTAAATCATTTTCTGCCATTCAAACGGCGATAGAAACTACCAAAGTTTTTCACTTTCAACACGATCCAGTTAGAATAAAAGTTGACAATATTTGACGTTTAAAAATCACTGCTATTCATTATTGTTTTCATGGCTAAGTAGATTATATAAAAATCTCTCGTAAAAATCGTTTAATTTAATGAGTAAAGGGAACGGGAGAATGAAAACATATATTTTAATTCATCTATTATTGTATGATTCATACGTAAGTTTTTGCAAAATCATTACAAACATCGGACGTGGTTTATATTTACTTTTTTCTGCAGTCCCGTAAAAATAAATGGGAACGTAATCGGTATTGTTATAACAATTAATGCTGGAATTTCCAAGGCACGTATAAATTCACTTAAATATATATTTCGCGTTTTGTGTGAAATAATTCCGCGTGAGTTTGTGCTCCACGACCTTCAATTTTTACAAGGACTTCATTCAAATGAAAGTACTTACAGATTTATATCCGGTCTTTAATATATTATTGTTACAAAGTAAAAAACGTACAAAAAACTCAACGATGAAGTATGAATTAAAGTACAATATGAGAAGATATATTTGGAAAAAGATGTACTACTGTGAGCAAAAAATAGTAAGACTTTTTAATTTAAATTTCGCGCGAAAACCCATTCGTCGAAATATTTTTTTTCTAGGCTGGTATGACTGTTACTAACATCTGTGCCAAATGTCACATCAAAATAATCATTAGTGTTTAATATACGCTTGTCTCTCTGAAGTACAAAAAGTGCATTCGGCGATTTTTACAATGAGTGAAATTATTCAACAAAGAAGTTCCATTAAATTTTGTGTACGGAATCAAATTTCTTGTGCCGAAACGTTCAGAATGTTGCAAAAGGCCTTCGGTGATAATTGTTTGTCGCGAGCAAGTGTTTTTGATTTGTATAAATTATTCAAAGAGGGTCGAGAACGCGTTGATGACGAACCACGTCCAGGACGGCCATCAACATCAACTGATGATCAACACGTCAATAGAATCAAGGAATTTGTGCTTGAGAATCGACGATTAACAGTCAGAGACCTTACTGGCATCATTGGAATATCGGAAGGATCAGTGAAAACCATTTTGAAAGATCATTTGGGCCTAAGAAAAGTGAAAGCATGATTTGTTCCAAAATCACTGAATTTTTTCGAAAAACAGGGTCGCGTTGCTCACATTGCAGCCGAGCATTTCGAAGCTCTTCAAGAGATGCTGGACAATTTCTGTGTAAATCTGTGCTCGTGTATTTTCAAGAAAGTCTTTGACAAGGTCTTTGAATGCCAACGAAGCATTCTTTTGGAGTTCTGTCAGTGTTCTGATAAAATGTTCATCTTTCATTGGGTAGTTCCAAAAAAATTTTTGATAATGCTTTTGAATGCACAAGGCCAATGACCAAAATTTTCCGGGAAGTCAACAAGATACGAGGGAACGTTTTTATATTCGCGGAATGAGCGGGTTGTAGAGGGGTGAGTAGGCGCATTGGGGGCGTGGCCTGTGCAGCGACTCATGATTAGTATAAATACGAAGTTTCATTGTTATTAGACAGTCTTTGAGCTATCGTAAACCAAGTAACATAATCAGGAGTGAAAAGTGAAATATGGAAAAAATCGAATATCGTGCCGTTATAAAGTTCCTTACCAGGCAAGGAAAATCAGTCGCGACCATAATGAATGAGATGTCATTGGTTTACGGCGACTCTTGTCCAGGAAAAACCATGGTGTACAAGTGGCATAGTTTATTTAAACAAGGAAGGGAATCCCTTGAAGACGACCCGAGGCCGGGCAGGAGCATTGAGGTGACCACGCCAGCACTTATCCAAAAAGTTGAACAAATTGTACTCGAAGATGCTCGACTAAAGAAGAAACAACTCGCAGAAATGGTTGGAGTATCCGATACAACAATTTTTAAAATCCTACACGATCATCTCGGCATGTCTAAGGTCAGCGCAATATGGGTGCCGAGAATGCTCACGCCGCCGCAAAAACAACAGCACGTAGAGTGTTCACGTGCATTTTTGGACCTCTGTAATGAAGACAAGGATGGTATATTGAGTGGAATTGTTACTGGAGACGAAACTTGGGTTCATCATTATGAACCTGAGTCCAAACAAGACTCCATGCAGTGGCATAAAAAGGGCACAGCACCTCCCAAGAAATTTAAAGTGTCACAATCAGCTGGGAAACTCATGGCAACGGTATTTTGGGACTCGGAAGGAATATTGTTGATTGATTATAAAGATAAAGGTGTTTCTATAACCGGAGAATATTACGCTTCAATATTAGAGCGACTAAAAGAAGCTATTAAAGAGAAAAGACGGGGATAATTGACAAAAGGTGTTCTGCTTTTGCACGACTACGCGCCCGTCTACAAGAGCCGCGTTGCGCTAGCTGCCCTGCGTAAGGTGGGCTTCGAAATTTTGAATCACCCACCCTTCAGCCCACACCTGGCCCCGAGTGATTATTACCTGTTTCCGAAAATGAAAAAAGAGCTGCGGGGTAAAAAATTTACTGCCGATGATGAAGTCAAGGAGGCAGTTTCGGCGTATTTTGTAGATAAAGAGAAATCATTTTTTTATGAGGGTATAAATAAATTAATTGAAAGATGTGAAAAATGTATCCGTCTTGCAGGTGAATATATTGAAAAAGAAAAATAATTTGGTTTTTTTATTTCCACCCCTTGTCCCCCATTCCGCGAATATAAAAACGCTCCCTCGTAGCTGTGTAGAAAATGTAGTTTAAGGGTCATGTTGCAATTAAGCATTTTGAAGCTCTGCGTCACGATACAAGCTCACCCGATAGATTGTTCAATCGTATTTATTACTTTGACTGATTTTATTTATTTAAATTATTGTCACATTAACTATATGTGATAAATTATCATAACTATTTACTAACTCAATTGAAAATGGGTATTAATACTACAATTCTTCTCGATAGCGATGTATATTTTTTGATTTTTAAAATCGATTCTATTCTATTGTTAGGTGCCGGGTCGAACGAGTACCGTTACATAATTCTGCATTGAACATTCCTACTTTCACTTCTGTGAACGATGTTATAATCATACTTATTACGGGCATGTTTTTTTTTTGTTAGATATCCTTTTAGCAAATGTCACATCCTTTAGGACGTAAAATTACGAAAAAAAAGGGAAAGCTTACCTGGCAATTAAGGGAAGTATATTGCGTAAATGTATAGATATTTTTGTTGTATTTTGCCGTGTATAAAATGGTGTAAATGGGACAAAGAAAGGAGTTGTGTAAAAAATTGGAATTAAAATTGTCGGTCTTATAAATCGGACATCTCTACTTTACTTTTTTATTTTAGTAATTATAAAGAAAGAGGAAGAATTATACATTCTTAACAATAATAATAATAATATGGTGGAAGATAATAACCTACAATCGAAAAGTGGAGTTCAGGCTTCGTTGTTTTCCAATTAAGTAATGGAAATGGGGGAATTTCTTAACTTCCAAATTAAACAAAAATTAAAAATAAATAATAATGTCAAATATAAAATATAAATAATATTTTTATAAAATTATAAATTGTTTTAATTTGCTTTACGAATTGTTTTTATCTTTTTGCAGACCTTCATTTTTTACTCTGTAATGATATAGTATCAATATTATTCTGTTGAATATTTAAAATATTATTTGTAGAATTATTACAATTAATATATTAAACAAATTCGTTGTAAAATATAAAAGTATTTTCTTTTGTACCATTATTACTTACGGATGATAACAACTTAATTACCGAAATGTACATTTAAAATGAACGTGCTATTAAATACATGGACAAATCTATGCATATACATACAAAGGGTACTAGGAAAGTTTCGCAATATGACGCAACGATGAACCGTAGGAAGCTGCTTGTTGCTGCATGTTGAGACGTGTTCATACGTGCATAGTAGCCGCCGCGTCATGTCGATAGGCTCAGTTATTCATTAGCAGAGAGAGTGTAAAGTGATTGCGATGGGATCGTGGTCACGAGATCAGATAAGGGCAGTTTTGCATTATAATTTCGTGCGTGGTTTAAACATAGACCAGTGCTTCGAAGAAATGACTCGTGCATTGAGTGATGTTTGTCCACATCGCACAACGATATTCAGGTGGTATAGAAAATTCCAAAGGGGAAATTTAACTGTGGAGGATGCTGAGAGATCGGAAAGGCCACGAACGTCAGTTACGGAGGAAAACATTGCTACTGTAAGGAAAATGCTTGGCGAGGACTGGCGAGTGACCTACCAACTGATAGAGGGTACTTCAATCCTAAATGCACCAGCAATTCGTTCGATTCTGCATGATCATTTGCACGTGAAGAAACTTTGTTCTCTCTGGGTGCCGCATTGACTGACGTGTGACTTGGTGCCGGGAGATACTAAAAAAGTTTAATAAGGGACAATCTCGGTATGTGAACAACATCGTGACAGTTGACGAGACTTGGCTGTACTATTACGATGTGCCGACCAAAGCTCAAAACAAAGTTTGGGTCTTTGATGATGAGGACACACCCGTAGTTGTCAGAAAATCCCGATCTGTAAAGAAGAAAATGAAAGCTGTATTTTTCAAAGCGAGTGGAATTGCGGTACGCGTCGTTTTGGACACACAGAAGATAGTCACAGCTAAGTGGTATACTGAACAGTGCCTGCCTAAAGTCATTGGATCTATGAAGAAACTGCGGCCAAAGTCAAGATTGGACACCTGGTTCCTCCATCACGATAATGCTCCAGCTCACCGCGCCAAAGCCTGCACCGAATATTTGACCACGATAGGATTGAAACTTCTCGAGCACCCTCCTCCCTATAGTCTAGATCTTGTTTCCTGCGACTTTGCACTGTTCCCGCATGTGAAAATGAAGCTGAAAAGGAGGCGGTTTTCCAGTGATGAAGACCTTCTGCGGGCTTGGGACTACAAGTGTGCTTTACTCCCTAGTGAAACTTGGCAGAACTATTTTAAAGATTGGTTTCGAAGGATGGAGAGGTATATTGAGTGTAGAGGAAATTACTTTGAAAAAATTAAGTAAACAATCCTATATTGCTCAACTTTCCTAGTACCCTTTGTATAAATCAATACACATGAAACCTATGTGATAAAGAGATATTTTCATGTTTATATTTAAATAAAGACTTTGTACTGTAACATTATTTTACATTCCTTTTCTATGTTCCGCGAATTTTTTGACGGAACTGTAGGTGGCTGAAAAAAAACTGAGTTTAAATATGGATTGCGCGCCGAAAAAGTCACAAGAACTATCTGTTAATGTTGAAAAGAACAATTATTTTTTGTTTACCCATACAATTGATAAGTAAAGTTTTAATTATAGACAGAAGCGTGGTACTTGTAAAATGACTTACGAGGTCTGATCAAAAAATAACCGTTATTTTCAAATTTCGTGAGGTACGTATGTTCGATTTTCGCATTTTTTTTTCTGTTATATTGGTACACATGTCTGTTATATATGTTGGCAATATCAGCCATTTTGGATTGTCAGTTTGTTTTTGACAGATAAAAAGGTTAGTCGTGTTTTGGTGTGCTCTTCGATTTTTTACTATTCGAAAAAAAGGATCAAAGAATATGTATTAAATTTTGCGTTAAAAACGGAATAAAGTGCTCCAAGGCACTTGAAATGTTGACTGTGGTATTCGACGAGGAGTCCACTTTGTCTCAAAAAAGTGTTTATAAGTGGTACAAGCGCTTTACAGAAGGCCGAGAAAATGCACGCCAAGTTCGATCAAATGTGAAGGTTTTACTCACTATTTTCTTCGATTATAATGGCGTGGTGCATCATGAGTTCTTGCCAACAGGTCGTACGGTTAATAAGGAATACTACAAGGAAGTTATGCAACGTTTGCGTGAAACAATACGGCTCAAACGATCGGAATTGTGGAAAAACTATCACCATGATAACGCACCAGCTCACACATCGATGCTTGTGCGTGAGTTTTTGGCCAAAAACAAAACCGTTATCATGCCTCAACCACCGTATTCACCGGACTTGGCCCCCGCTGACTTTTTCCTCTTCCCAAAACTGAAGACACCGATGAAAGGAAAGCGTTTTGCTACGATTGAGGAGATAAAAGAAAAATCGAAACAGGAGCTGTTGGCGATACCAAAAAGCGCGTTTCAGAAGCGTTTCGTGGATTGGAAAAAACGCTGGCATAAGTGTATTATATGTGAGGGGGATTACTTTGAAGGGGACAAGATAGTTATTGATGAATAAATAAATACTTTTTGAAACAATTGAAAATAACTATTATTTTTTGATCAGACCTCGTACATTTTGCTGTTATGCGATCACAATTTCAAACGAAACCATTTCATAAAAGTAACCGAAATTGAATTTAAATAAAGTTGAAATCAAATCATTTATCCTTTTTGTTTCAAAATTATACAATATGATAGTCTAAAAACTTTTGGCAATGTTCCCTCCGCTATAACTTTTAAACGTTTCAGTTTCCACGAAACACTATTAACATGCTTTTTTTTTACATAAACCAAAAGCAATTTGTCTTTCTCCTTATAAAATTGTAATATAATCTGCTTACGAACGCGAAAGTTTCCCCTTTAAATTTCTTATTTTTCATTTTTCACTCACACATCCTTTCATATTCGACGCTTTTCACCAATCGTAGCATAACATATGCATTTAAACGTTGACAAATTCGTTATCATCACGTCAAAGACATTCTTTAATCACCGCGCGTTTTTTGAGCCTTTTTTTTCGACGGTAATCTATCTCCATCAACGTACCGCTGCCAAATGCGACAGGCGAGAAGTATTAAGTTCGGATTTACATGGTGTGAATGTATTAATTTGTTAATATTTTTGAATGAATTTTGTGTTCGAAGATACGTAAGAAACAAGAGCATTTTTGAACTTAACGAATATTTGCTACTGTGGGCAAAAAATAGTAAGACTTTGTTCGTAATTTTTAAATTCTTAATTTATTCTTCCAAATCTATTTCGTCCCCTCAAAGTAATCCCCCCTGGCCCCAATACACTTGTCCCAACGTTTCTTCCAATTCTCGAAACAGTTGTTAAAGTCAATTTCAGGAATAGCCTTCAATGCGCGTAGCGATTCACGTTTAATGTCTTCAATTGACTCAAAACGGTTTCCCGGAGCGGTCGTTTGAGTTTGCTGAATAGCCAGAAGTCACGCGGAGCTAAATCAGGCGAATGCGGTGGTTGCGGCACGATATTGGTTGAAAATTTGGCGAAAAACTCACGAAGAATTAATGCAGTATGCGACGGTGCATTATCGTGATGCAAAAACAAAGAGTTGTCGGCCCATAATTCTGGTCTCCTTTTAATAATAGCATTGCGCAAACGACGCATAACACTCAAATAGTATTCTTTGTTAACAATTTGGCCGATCGGAAGGAATTCGGATTGCACCATACCTCGATAATCGAAGAAAACTGTCAACATAACCTTGATTTTTGACTTGCTTTGACGTGGTTTTTTGGGCTTCGCCTTTGATACGATATTCGGCCGATTGATCGTCTGTTTCCGGGTCATAAGCGTAGATCCAAGTCTCATCTCCAGTTATGATGCCTTTCATTTTGTCTTGATAGTCGGAAAGTGTTGTTTCACAGACGTCAACGCGACGCTGTAACGACGCACGTAATTTTCTGGAAACTCTTTTTACAGAACGCTGGTTTTCATAAAATAATACCGTGTACGAAGCCATTTTTATAAATGTCATCCATCACACTTTTTAAATGCCCATATACCCAAACAAATTCAGTGCGTCATCTATATTTTATTTATTCTTAAAAAAGACCGCGCAATTTGAAACGCCCTTTATAAATCGGGAAATTCATGAATAAACTTTCGCACTGCGTCAACCAATGGTCTCGTTTTTCCCTTACCCACGTTCGTCATATTTAACAATTATACGTTCGCCTTATATAAAAATCCGTGCGATATTAACTTATAATTCTACACTTCATCTGTTTTATTACATTACAATGGTGGGGGGCATAGCGTACTCAGTGCGAACCTGGCCCACGGGAAGACATCCCAACTCTACTTATGACCAATTGAGTAGAAAACCGTACAAATGTTTCGTTTGTGAAGTGGAATGGCGGGAAGACATCCCAACTCTAGTTGTTGTGAATTTAACTCGAGTAAGGAATTCAATATTTATTTTAATAGATTTTAAAAAAAAACCTTCATTAATATAGCCTCGTTTTTTGTTGTTTTTTTTGCAACACATGGTCATTATTTGCGTGCTTTTTTTTCCCTTCTAATTCTTCTTATTATTAGTATATCAATATTCTCCATTTATTGATTTAACAGAGCGATATATTGTGAACGGTGCTTAACCATTTAAACTAACAAACCGTGAATAATTAAAAATTGCCATTGCACGCCGAGATGTAACGAAAAAGAAAAAGAAAAAAAGAAATAATCACGAATCGTCAAGATTGGTTTTTAAGTGTTAATGATGGCTCGGTCGTTAGAATTAATTATAAGCGATGAAAAAGACATTAGGTACACTTGTTAGCGAGCTTGCTCGTTGCATTTGGAACATAAAACATAGAGAATTGTGTTCGTAAAAAAGACAAACGTCTGCCACGTTATCTAAATAGGTATGTTCGTGCATTTATTATACAGTCAGAGACTAAAGTTTAAATACACCTCAAAAATTGTATGTTTAAAGAAAAGTAAACGTTTCAGAAACACTTATAGTATGCAGTTTTATTCGTCTTCATAAATAGCAAAAAAAACGATAACAAAAAAATATAGACTTCATTACAAACATAACGGTAATTCTTAAAAATACGATAAAATTCACTGGACAAGAGTTTAAATACAAACATATTTACATCTTTGAATGTTACTCCATTTTTTAAATAATTTAAAAAGGAAAAACATTTCAATACTTTGTTGGACCGCCATGACTATCGATAACTGCCTGCAAGCGGCGTGGCATAGAAAGTACCAAGCTTTCTGTTTCAGAAGGCGATATTTCATTCCAGATTTTGTTAAGAGCTTCTTTTAGCGACTCTTTGCTTGTTATTGGAGTTTTCGCTAATTTCCGCTTCATTAAATCCCAAACGTGCTCAATTTGGTTTAAGTCTGGTGATTGAGGTGGGCTATGGAGCTGCCTGGGAGCATAATAAAGCAACCACTCTTTCACAGAAAGTGCGGTGTGCTTGGGATCGTTATCCTGTTGAAAGATCCAACGGGGTCCAAGGCCCAAGATGTCGACGGATACTTGCAAATTTCTTTCCAATATACTCTTGTAAAGATGTTGATTCATTAGGCCATCAATAAACTCCAAATTCCCAACCCCGGCTGCTCCAATCGCTCCCCAAACCATTACATTGCCACCTTCATGTTTTGCCGTAGGAACCAAATTTTGTGTTTGAAGGGCAGTGTTTGGCTTGCGCCAGACTTTTGAACGTCCATCGCTTCCAAATAAATTAAATTTGCTCTCGTCTGTAAAAAGAACTGTTCTCCAAAACCCAGCGTCCTTGTTTTTATACTTATTTGCAAACTCCAGTCTAAGTCGTCTGTTTTTTTCACTTATCAGTGGCTTCTTTCGGGGAACTCTGCTTTTGTATCCATTTTCTCGCAATGCTCTTTGAACAGTTTTTGGATGCACATGCTTGTTGTAGTTATTAGCGATATCATCTGCAAGTTTTGGGGCACTTATTCTTGGATTCTTTTTCACTTCTCTTACGATATGGTTAACATCACGACTGGAAGGTTTTTTTTTGGTCTACCGCTTCTTGGCATATTTTCTACTGAGTCAGTTTGCTTATATTTTCTAATTATATTTTGAATACTAGAAAATGGTATATTTAATAATTTTCCTATTTCTCGATAGGATTTTCCTTCCTTAAAATGTTTTATTATAAAATGTTTAACGCTGGACTCAATTTCTTTACCTTTGCCCATAATTTTCAATAGAACTTCCAATGCTGACAATAAGACCGCTACTAATAACAAGTGGTGGCTTTTAAAAAAAGAATTTGATTGAAACATACATACGAGGGAGCGTTTTTATATTCGCGGAATGGGGGACAAGGGGTGGAAATAAGAAAACCAAATTATTTTTCTTTTTCAATATATTCACCTGCAAGACGGATACCCCTCATAAAAAAATGATTTCTCTTTATCTGCAAAATACGCCGAAACTGCCTCCTTGACTTCATCATCGGCAGTAAATTTTTTACCCCGCAGCTCTTTTTTCATTTTCGGAAACAGGTAATAATCACTCGGGGCCAGATCTGGGCTGTAGGGTGGGTGATTCACAATTTCGAAGCCCACCTTATGCAGGGCAGCTAACGCAACGCGGCTCTTGTGGACGGGCGTGTTGTGGTGCAAAAGCGGAACACCTTTTGTCAATTTTCCCCGTCTTTTCTCTTTAATGGCTTCTTTTAGTCGCTCTAATATTGAAGCGTAATATTCTCCGGTTATAGAAACACCTTTATCTTTATAATCAATCAACAATATTCCTTCCGAGTCCCAAAATACCGTTGCCATGAGTTTCCCAGCTGATTGTGACACTTTAAATTTCTTGGGAGGTGCTGTGCCCTTTTTATGCCACTGCATGGAGTCTTGTTTGGACTCAGGTTCATAATGATGAACCCAAGTTTCGTCTCCAGTAACAATTCCACTCAATACACCATCCTTGTCTTCATTACAGAGGTCCAAAAATGCACGCGAACACTCTACGCGCTGTTGTTTTTGCGGCGGCGTGAGCATTCTCGGCACCCATCTTGCGCTGACCTTAGAAATGCCGAGATGATCGTGTAGGATTTTAAAAATTGTTGTATCGGATACTCCAACCATTTCTGCGAGTTGTTTCTTCTTTAGTCGAGCATCTTCGAGTACAATTTGTTCAACTTTTTGGATAAGTGCTGGCGTGGTCACCTCAATGCTCTTGCCCGGCCTCGGGTCGTCTTCAAGGGATTCCCTTCCTTGTTTAAATAAACTATGCCACTTATACACCATGGTCTTTCCTGGACAAGAGTCGCCGTAAACCAATGACATCTCATTCATTATGGTCGCGACTGATTTTCCTTGCCTGGTAAGGAACTTTATAACGGCACGATATTCGATTTTTTCCATATTTCACTTTTCACTCCTGATTATGTTACTTGGTTTACGATAGCTCAAAGACTGTCTAATAACAATGAAACTTCGTATTTATACTAATCATGAGTCGCTGCACAGGCCACGCCCTCAATGCGCCTACTCACCCCTCTACAGCCCGCTCATTCCGCGAATATAAAAACGCTCCCTCGTATGTACATTCATAAAATATAACTGTACTTTGTTTTTGAGAAATGAAAGGGAGTTTTTTGTTTTGCAAGATGTATTTAAACTTTTGTCCGCTGTATTTTGTTGTTATTGTGGGATTTACCGTTATGTTTGCAATGTACAAAGAATTTCTTGTTATCGTTTTTTTGTTATTTATGAAGACAAATAAAGCTGCATACTATAAGTTGTTCTGAAACGTTTACTTTTCTTTAAACACACAATTTTTGTGGTGCATTTAAACTTTAGTCTCTGACTGTATATTCGTCACAATTCTATTTATTTCAAACAAATAGTTAAATATTTAGTTAAGATTAAGGTGTATAACTTAGATAAGAAAACTGACAATTTAAAAATAAATTCGAACGAACTTTGAAATACAATCGGATGTCGTGTATTTATTATTTACAATGGAATGAGTTAACATTTAAATGAGAGATTAAATCAATTTATATAATAATGACAACAGAATTTGTTGTTGCAGTATTCATACATAGCGGCAACAAAAGATCAATTTTATTGGAATGTCGAAAAAGTCATGAATCCATGACTCATGACTAGACCTAGGCAGATCCTTTAATTTGCAGGTGCGGTTATTTATTCGGTGTTTACAATATTAAATGGTAAAATATATCTTTTATAACAATAATATTGAGCTGCTGTAGTGTATTGGATATGTGGGATGTGTATAGTTTTGTATAGTGGGGCATAGAGAGCGCCACTAATCAAATGCCAGTACTAAAAATTAATCTCCATCTTTAGTTAACCTAAATCCAAAGGTTGAATGCGTTGCGTGCAGTGTTACAGCTGTAACGAACTGTCAAAGTTGACAAAATGGAATTAAACATTTTCGCGGAATAATCTTTCATAATTTTCGAAGACAATTATCTCAATAAGAATGTCCGCCGAGTTGGTTTCTGTTTTCTGTAATGAAGCACCACATCAGTCAACAATTTCTCGTTGGTATGGAGAATTCGAGCGTGGATGGACTAGTCTTAGTGACGATCCAAGAGCGGGTTCACCCAAAACGGCAGTCACTCAGGAAAACGTCGATGCTGTGCGCAAGATCATTAACGAAGATTGACATGTGGCATATCGCCAGATTGAAGCATTATTGAGGACTTCAAAGATTTCAAATCAAAAAATTGTGCATAAAGAATTCTGTGTACAAAAATTAGTTTCCCGTTGAATATCGCATCTGTTGATCGAAGAACAGAAGGCAGCTGGGTTGAATTGGGATCAAAAAGCTTAAGATCGCATCAACGCCGGAAACTTTAACGTGTACAACATTGTCAGTGGTGATGAATCTTGGATTTACTCGTACGAGCTAGAAAATAAACGCCTTATTCGCCGGATCTAGCCCCTTCCTACTTCCACCTTTTTCCAAAATTGAAAACGGCACTAGGTGGAAAGAAATTTTCGTCTAACGACGAGCTTATCATCTTCGTAAATGAGTATTTTGCAAGCCTTCCGAAATCGCATTTTAGGGATGGTATAAGGGCATTGGAGCACCGTTGGAATAAATGTATTGCTCTTTTAGGAGAATATATTGAAAAATAAAAATTATTTTGTATTTAAAAAATTCGTTTTTCTTTTCCATTCTCACTACTTGTCAAACTACCCTCGTAGCTTCAAAATGGATGTCGTTTTTCCGACGTGAAATTCAAATGTTGCCAGAAAGATGGGAAAAAGTAGTGTCTAGCGATGGAAAATATTTCGAGTACCGTGTTTTTTTTCTAATTTTGTTTTAAATAAAACATTAGTTTTTACGAAAAAATAGTGAGAACTTATTCAACATTCTGATTTTTCTTTTCCAATCTATGGCATTTCATATATGTTATGAACAGATGTAGATGATACACTACATTTCAAATGAAAGTATCAATGTGTTACTGAATTATATATATATATATGTATATATAGTTTCGTCGTCTTTCTTTATATCGTTTGAATTAAAGCCAGAACCGACAGTCAAGAGTTCTAATTGATATTAAATATCGCCGTGTATCTTGGACGGTGGTCAAATTCGAAGATAATATAAACAATTTCTAAAAATATGACATTGTGTTAGAGGAAATTTTATAATTAGAAATTGCAGTGGCATACCGTCCTTTGTGCGTTACACGGCCGTTTATTAAAAATATAATATCGGCTACTCCCCATTATTGGAAACCGTGGGCAGTCTGTGCTGCTACGCGACTCACACGTATATATGTGTGTATCACAGGCTTCTATTTTTGGCACTTATTGATGGATGAATCATGCAAGTTAACGAAGTAATAGCGCTTGCTGGTTACGTCGTCCGTTACGGTTATAATATAGGAAAAGGCCAGCTGATACATCACCCGCTAGAACACGGTCGTGCGAAGCGAAGTAAGAGAACACATGTGGACAAACATGTTTCTGCTATACTTTCCTGTGTTTGAAAAACCATATTTTGCGGTTAATTAGATGACGACATTTTCTTTAAGTAATTTATTTTAATTAGGTTAAATATACAGTATTGTGGAATGGAAAAAAATTATTATGCAAGTTTATTGGATTCTCCAAAGATTAATATTTAGCAAACTTAATGCTTCTTATACTACTGTGGGCAAAAAATAATAAGACTTTTTAATTTAAATTTCGCGCGAAAACCCATTCGTCGAAATATTCTTTTTCTAGTTTGGTATGACTGTTAGTGACATCTGTGCCAAATATCACATCAAAATAATCATTAGTGTTTAGTATACGCTTGTCTTTCTGAAGTACAAAAAGTGCACTCGGCGATTTTTACAATGAGTGAAATTATTCAACAAAGAAGTTCCATTAAATTTTGTGTACGGAATCAAATTTCTGGTGACGAAACGTTCAGAATCTTGCAAAAAGCCTTCGGTGATAATTGTTTGTCGCGCGCAAGTGTTTTTGATTGGTACAAATTATTCAAAGAGGGTCGAGAACGCGTTGATGACGAACCACGTCCAGGACGGCCATCAACATCAACTGATGATCAACACTTCAATAGAATCAAGGAATTGGTGCTTGAGAATCGACGATTAACACTCAGAGACCTTACTGGCATCGTTGGAATATCGGAAGGATCAGTGAAAACCATTTTGAAAGATCATTTGGGCTAAGAAAAGTAAAATCACGATTTGTCCCAAAAGCACTCAATTTTTTCGAAAAACAGCGTCGCGTTGACGTCTGTGAAACAATGCTTTCCGACTAACAAGATAAAATGAAAAGCATCATAACTGGAGATGAGACTTGGATCTACGCTTATGACCCGGAAACAGATGATCAATCGGCCGAATATCGTATCAAAGGTGAGCCGAAGTCCAAAAAACCACCTCAAGGCAAGTCAAAAATCAAGGTTATGTTGACAGTTTTCTTTGATTATCGAGGTGTAGTGCACACCGAATTCCTTCCGACCGGCCAAACTGTCAACAAAGAATACTATTTGAGTGTTATGCGTCGTTTGCGCAATGCTATTCGTAAAAAGAGGCCAGAATTATGGGCCGACAACTCTTGGTTTTTGCACCACGATAATGCACCGTCGCATACTGCATTAATTCTTCGTGAGTTTTTCGCCAAATTTTCAACCAATATCGTGCCGCAACCACCGTATTCGCCTGATTTAGCTCCGTGTGACTTCTGGCTATTCAGCAAACTCAAACGACCGCTCCGGGGAAACCGTTTTGAGTCAATTGAAGACATTAAACGTGAATCGCTACGCGCACATTGAAGGCTATTCCTGAAATTGACTTTAACAACTGTTTCGAGAATTGGAAGAAACGTTGGCACAAGTCTATTGGGGCCAGGGGGGATTACTTTGAGGGGGACGAAATAGATTTGGAAGAATAAATTAAGAATTTAAAAATTATGAACAAAGTCTTACTATTTTTCCCCACAGTAATATTTTCCTATTTTTGAACACGTTTTCTTCTTTTGAAACGTTGAGATCTTTGGACCTGAAACTCTATAAATAGAATTTGAGTTAGAATGATCTATTTTTAACTCCGTAAATGATTTAATAGCATCATACTTCTTGGGTATAATTTAATGATTCAACGCAGAAATAGAAGGGTTAAACGTCTTCACGAAACAAAGCTAACAAAATAGCTTATGCTGCATTCTTTTTCCTGCCTAGAGAGAATTACTTGCAATCTGCAAATGAAGAGAATTAGTTTTGAATATTTACACACTACTCATAAATAGATAAGCTGGGAAATATACTTCTTACTATTTTTTGCCCACAGTAGTATTTAAAACGATATGTGTCTTGTTAATAATATATATTACTTTGCTATAATGTTAATTGATACCTCTTACCTAAGAGTGTAATTCTGTATCTCTTCATATGTAATTCGCCTGTCAAAATAGACACATAACAGTGATTGGAATTTATAATCTACACAAATATACATCGATAACCTAATCTAAATTTATACAACTTCACTAAATGTCATTAAAAATCACTCAATGGCAATTCGATGGCTCGCTCAAGTATCTTGGTATATTTCTTCAGAAATACCACCACTTAAAAGACGCCTTTAAAAAAACAACCATTAATTATGCCCTCATGATGGACGCTTTTAAAATTTATTATTTCAATCGCAATTGAATGAAGGAAAAGCGGTCACTCTATATTTACAAGACGTCAACGGTGTGTTCGTATTTACTTTGTCGTGTCTTGGCTCTTCTTTGAAACGTCCGTTTGATTGCATACTCTGGACTCCTCTTGACAAATAAACAATTTCGGAAGTAACGCCCGTTGGAATACGCAGCCGGCTACAGGCAATTATACTGCACTTTTTACCTGTCGTTTTTACGGATGATTGTTTATTTATATTATAAAATGTATTTCGATTCAGAAAAATCAATTTTTTCAAAGTAATAAAAGAGTTATGCAATGATAAATATTCGATGTTTATTCTCGATTATAACTGAAGAAAACAAAATACATATTGTGGGGGAAATAAGTGCGTGCGTTACAAATTGATGTGGGATAATTTCAAATATTATCCATACTGGTATCAATAAGTTAAAATCACGTTGCAATAAAAGATTACCCCCGTGTTGCTTTGTAGTTCTCGAGTGAAACCACTTTTAGAGACACTTGTTTATATTGGGTTGGCAACTAAGTACTTTCGGGTTTTACTGATAGAGAGCGTTGCTTTATTTTTTGTATAACGTATATTAGTGCTGTATTTTACCGTTTGTCGCGTGATACTAGTCACATTGACGTAACTTCAGAAGCAAGTAGTGCGTGATTTTTATTAAAGCTATTAGTTGTGGGTTAATTTTAAATGGAGTGCAGAAACGAACATTTTCGACATATTTTACTATTTTATTTCCGTAAAGGAAAGAAAGCTGCTGCGGCTCACATAAAGATATGTGAAGTTTATGGTGCTAATTGCTTAACAGAGCGCACGTGTCAGAATTTGTATAAAAAATTCCGTTCTGGAGAATTTTCCCTCAATGATGAGCAACGTTCTGGTCGGCCTACTGAAGTTGATGATGACCAAATCAAAGTCATAATTGAAGAGGATCGTCATATAACTGTTCGAGAGGTTGCGGAGAGGCTACATGTATCGCACACAACAATTGAAAAACATTTAAAATGTTTTGGGTTAGTTAAGAAGCTTGATATTTGCGTATCTCACGAATTGAAAGAAATTCATTTAACACAAACAATCAACTTTTGCGATATGCACCTTAAACGAAATGAAACCGACCCTTTCTTAAAAAGAATCATCACTGGTGATGAAAAATGGGTCCTGTACAGTAACATAGTTCGAAAACGATCATGGAGCAAACACGATAAACCAGCTCAAACCACATCGAAAGCTGAATTGCATCCAAAAAAGATCATGCTGTCAGTTTGGTGGGATTACAAAGGTGTTGCGTTTCTTGAGCTGCTTCCAAGGAACCAAACAATCAATTCTGATGTTTACCGTCAACAATTAATAAAACTGGATGAAGCAATCAAAGAAAAACGGCCAGAATTGTCAAATCGGAAAGGTGTAGTTTTCCACCAAGATAATGCAAGGCCTTACACATCTTTGGCAACTCGTGGGAAACTATTGGAGCTTGACTGGGAAGTGATGCCACATCCCCCATACAGCCCTGATCTAGCACCATCTGATTACCATTTATTTCGAAGTTTGCAGAAGTCTTTGAATGGTAAGGACTAAAAATTTTATGAGCGCGGAATCATGCGGCTGAAAGAAAGATGGCAAAAGGTCATTGAGCAAAATGGAAAATGTATAATTGATTAAAAACTATTCTTTGTTTAAAAAAAAAGTGTATTATTTTATACTACAAAACCGAAAGTACTTAGTTGCCAACCCAATAAATACTAGAATATCTCATACAGTCTTCTGAACGACGTATGGAAATACAATTACCTCAAGATTTGTGTGACCACTCCTTCCAAAATAGTTGCCTTTCTAAATTACGCGATTCCACTTCAATAAAAATTTAACGACCGTCTTACAGACACCTTACATATTAATGATACTACAAGCCCGAAATTTTCACTTCACTTTACTAATACAGTGCAAAGTGGCGCATCGACGAAATCTTATTCAAATATGCAGTTTAATATATGCTCTTTCTACTTTTATTGCATCGCATTATACATTCAGAATATGCAACTTTATAAATATATACAATACACGTAATACGCATTCGTATAAACGGTCTTGAAATACATTCATGTAACAGATCTATTCAGTTCCTCCGACGTGAAAGAAGAATCATTCCATCTGACCTATTTTGTGTCTCCTTACGTGTTCTCTCGAGCATAGGTAACTGTATTTCGATTTAACGGTGGCGGTTCGCTCTTTACGCCGGTGTACTCGGCTAAAAATAATATTCATGGACTCTGCAAAGAATTCGCATTTAATCGAAGAGTCTTTCTTTATATTTCATCGAAAAAATTCATCAAAGCATAGCTAAAGCACCCTCATTTATTAATTTACTCATATTTTTGTCAGATACGAACGGCAATTCGTTATATTGTGGCGTTTAAAGGTTATAATTAGCTGTATGTGTAGAAGGATAATGTGGAAAATAAGTTAATAGGAAAATGTATATATTGATTGAGAATAAATTGGGCTTTTACTAGAAGCAAATGCAAAAAATGTAATGTACACTACCGGTCATACATATTTATTTGCCCACCATTAGTTTTAGCCAAAATTATTAAACTATCAAATGTGTACTGAAAATTTATTTATTGTACCAATACAATAGTGTAAAATAAACATAAAATATATATATATATATAAACTTTATCATTAATTATTATTAAATTTTGCTCTTATCAATGTGCCCACCTTTATTTTTGATAATTGCGGCACATAACCGCGGCATCCTTTCAATTAATTTTTGCAGTGGATCTTCTGTAATTTGTGCCCAGGCTTCTTGAAGTTGTTCCCCACAGTACAGTGGTGGATGATAGAGCACGTTCTCGAACCTTCCGGTCCAATTCTTCCCAAAGAAGCTCTATTGGGTTCAGATCAGGACTTTGATGTGGCCATACCATTATAGAGATTTGCCCTTGCTCTTCTAGTTGACGCAAGTAATCGCCACACAATCTAGAAGTGTGTTTCGGATCGTTGTCCTGTTGAAATACAAAGTTTTCAGCAGGAATCCTAGTCCTGAAGGAACAGCGTTATTTTCTAAAATTTCCTTGTAGCCTTCTTTTCTTAGGATTCCCTCAATTTTGACGAGACCGCCTACAGATCTTCCACCAAAACACCCCCAAGTAATTACTGAACCTCCTCCATGTTTTACGGTAGGCGCAATACATATTATACAATATTCGCCTTTTACTACCGAAAAGTTCAAACTTCGATTCGTCTGTCCACAACACATTATTCCACTGATCAATCGTCCAATTCTTATGTTCTTTAGCCCAATTTAGTCGTTTTATCTTGTTTTGCTTTCGTAGTAGTGGTTTTCGCAGAGCAATTCTTCCGTATAAACCCGCTTGCCTTAACCTTCTCTGTACCGTGGACACACTAATTGGTTTAGCACGTGCTCTATTCATTTCAGCAGCAATTTCTGGTGCTGTTTTTCGTCTATCGCGTCTACTTATCCGTATTAGATGCCGGTCATCTGCAGATGTCGTCGCTTTGCGTCGTCCAGATCTTCTTTTGCTGGAAAATGTACCACTTTCTTCAAATTTTTTAACGTTATAATCAACGGTTCTGCGATTTAATCGTAATTCTTTTGCAATTTCGCGATTACTTTTACCCGTACGATGATTAAGCAATTATCTTAGCACGCACTTCAACAGATAAGTCCTTCGTCTTCGGCATTGCATTAAAATATTCACAATAACTCTCTATTTCACTGTTTTCGCAACAAAAGATGAACGATGACTGACATAAAATTTATTTTCCTTTTTGAATAACACATCCTAATATTGTAATTAGTTAGTACAATAACACAATATTGGTAATATCTTTCGGAAATGCAGGTAAAACTGTTAATACTGTAGGGATTAGCCTATATAATATTTATGGTATTTTTCCAATTTATGACACCTTTACGATATATCATAAACAATTTAAGATTTTCGTAGAAATTCATATGGAATTACTTCCACTAATAATATTGTTGAATAATTATAATACAGATTTTTCGAAAGATAATCCGTATTTCAGGAAACACATAAAATTGGGGTGAGCAAATAAATATGACCGGTAGTGTAGGTGCGATAGCTGTACTGTATACATCTACAGAAGAATTTAATCTTTAGTAATGTGAATGTATCTTTAAATGCTTTTGAAACTGTCATCACCATTAAGGAAAATATAAACGCAAATTTTTGGCAAAAAGTTATTTTATATTTCGACGTTCCTTTGTAAGTCATTGAAGTTTGATTCACTGAAATTTGAATCTTTTAATGCCTTCAGAAAAGTAAAACTTATCAAACTGTTCAAAGTATGGATCAGTTTTAATAATTACCTTCTCATTTGATCCAAATCTCTTGCTACTGAGTCAATTTTCAGGTTGGGAGATAGAAAAAAAGTATGACAGTTCGATGATTAGTGAAAGGGTGTCCCTATTGGAAAACCCTTTATTTAAAAGCTACCTACTGTTTTCTTCCAGTTTTATATGGAAAACTTAGAAGACAACCGACGTATTATTTATATTTTTTTACCAATAAATTATATTTGATTAAATTAAATATATTGATCATTAAAATGTATAAGTTATTAAATAAATTCTTGTATTTTAACCAGTGTTATTTCGATGGCAACGAATCTATTCCCTTTTTGTATCGTCAAAGCCGAAAAAAGCCACATCATTTTCGTTTTATTACATGAATACACCCAATCCTATTCGTACAAAATTTCATTTCCTTTCTTCTTTTGTAAGTTCAAACGCATGGTATCTGAATAACTGTACTCTCCACTCTCCCTTTCTTTTCTTTTTTTTCTTCTGTTCGTGTAACGAAGCCATTCCATTTTAAACTTTTTCAATTCGGTTTTCGATATGCGTGTGTTATTAAACAGCCGGTACGTGTCCTTGATTATCTTCTTATTGTTACTACACCTTTTTTCTATTCTCGTTTTTGTCGTGATCACAGCGCGTAGCAGTGTATCGTGTGTTGAGCGTAGGTGTTGGAAAAAGGTGCAACACCATGTGTTTGTGTAATAATTTTCGTTGTAAGAAGCAATCGATGGCGCTATCATTAATTGTTGTACGTCTGTTTTGAATGATTCTTTAACTGTGAAACGTGCCATGAAAGAGCTCTTAATAAATGCAAATGTAATTTAAATAAAAATTTTAATTTTTATATTATTACCGCCTTCTTCTGTTATTGCTGGACTGTTTATTTTCACTGTAAAAGAGAGTTTATTCTTTTATATACGCGGGTAGCCGTTTATATTTCGGAAATAGCAAACAAACAAAAATTTTTATTATCGAAAATAGTTTTATTGCTTTTCAAAATATTTTCCTTGAAAATCAATGCACTTTTGCATTCGTTTAAACCAATCCGAAAAGCATTGCTGTCACTGTGAAGGCGGTGTCTCCAAAATATGTGTTTTGAATGCCTCAACTGTCTCTTCCGGCGTAGAAAACCGTTGACTACGAAGTTTATTCTTTTTGTGTGGGAACAAAAAGAAATCACAGGGTGCTAGATCGGGGCTGTACGGCGGATGGCTCATCAATTCAATGTTTTGCCCGGTCAAATATTCAATTGTTTGCACCGACCTGAGAGAGCTCGCATTGTCATGGTGGAGAATGATCTGTCGTTTTCGGTTTGTTTTCCTTATTTCTTCAAAAACTTTTGGCAAACAAATAGTTGTGTATCATTCGGAATTGATCGTTATACAACTCCCTAAAGGCACGGTTGCAACGTTAACGGTTTTTCCGAAAAAACAAGCGACCATTTGCTTTGATGTGCTTTGAGCGCGAACAACTTTTGTTGGTTTTAGCTCATCTTGAAATGCCCACACAGTCGACTGCTGTTTACTATCGGGCTTTATAAATATTTTTTGAAGCAACACATTGTATTTTTTGTGCATTTCTTGGCACCAATCGACGCGAGTCCTTGAAACAATCAAAGGAAGACGGCCAGAATTGTCAAATCGGAAAGGTGTAGTTTTCCACCAAGATAATGCAAGGACTCACACATCTTTGGCAACTCGTGGGAAACTATTGGAGCTTGGCTGGGAAGTGATGCCACATCCCCCATACAGCCCTGATCTAGCACCATCTGATTACAATTTATTTCGAAGTTTGCAGAATTCTTTGAATGGGAAAACTTTCACAAATGACGATGACCTTCACTCGCGCCTGGTTCACTTTTTTGCTGATAAGGACCAGAAATTTTATGAGCGCGGAATCATGCAGCTAAAAGAAAGATGGAAAAAGGTCATTGAGCAAAATGGAAAATATATAATTGATTAAAAACTATTCTTTGTTTAAAAAAAAGTGTTTTATTTTATACTACAAACCGAAAGTACTTAGTTGCCAACCCAATAGTTACTTTTTCCATATTAGAAATGTTTTAATTTTCCTTTACGATAACTACAAGAATATTATATTCTGCAAATTTTCGTCATACGACTTTAAATGTTATTTCCTCTAGTCACCAAAATTAAGCTCAACAGAGCCGTGCGGTGTCGTTTTTCATATAGTCTCGCTAATGAGTTACGTCTTTCTTTTTGTACGATTTTCATCAACTTCCTGTCATTCGACACCGACAAATAGTACCTATAACCCGTAGAATTCGCTATATATAGTTTCTAAAGAATACTGTGGATGTTTCGCCGTTTGCTGTAAAATTAGTAATTTCATGACGGTTCAGTGACATGTTTCTAAATGTTACATGTGAATTACATCCGAGAGTACTTGATTTTAAATTAAAACAATTTAAATTAATTGAAAGAAATGTTGGAAAAATATTTTTATGTTGCTTTACGTCGTATGTACGGCAGTTACATACATTAAATCAATAAATATAAACACAGCTTATACATATCTTTATCAAATTAATTTATAAATAGAAATAATGTAATTTTAATCATAAATACAGGGTGACGTTAAAGAGATGAACATTTTTATTATACCATCATTTATTTAGAAGCGAAAATATAAACTACGTTCCTATTTAAAGGAGATATTTTTAAATTGCTTGCGTCAAATAAGGTTAATATTGGGTCGGCAACTAAGTACTTTCGGTTTTGTAGTATAAAATAAAACACTTTTTTTTTAAACAAGCAATAGTTTTTAATCAATTATATATTTTCCATTTTGCTCAATGACCTTTATCAGCAAAAAACTGAACCAGGTGCGAGTGAAGGTCATCGTCATTTGCGGAAGTTTTACCATTCAAAGAATTCTGCAAACTTCGAAATAAATGGTAATCAGATGGTGCTAGATCAGGGCTGTATGGGGGATGTGGCATCACTTCCCAGCCAAGCTCCAATAATTTCCCACGAGTTGCTAAAAATGTGTGAGGCCTTGCATTATCTTGGTGGAAAACTATACCTTTCCGATTTGACAATTCTGGCCGTTTTTCTTTGATTGCTTCATCCAGTTTTATTAATTGTTGACAGTGAACATCAGAATTGATCGTTTGGTTCCTTGGAAGCAGCTCAAAAAACAACACCTTTGTAATCCCACCAAACTGACAACATGATCTTTTTTGGATGCAATTCAGCTTTCGATGTGGTTTGAGCTCGTTTATCGCGTTTTCTCCATGATCGTTTTCGAACTATGTTACTGTACAGGACCCATTTTTCATCACCAGTGATGGTTCTTGTTAAGAAAGGGTCGGTTTCATTTCGTCTAAGGTGCATATCGCAAAAGTTGATTCTTTGTGTTAAATGAATTTCTTTCAAATCGTGAGGTACCCAAATATCAAGCTTCTTAACTAGCCCAAGACATTTTAAATGTTTTTCAATTATTGTGTGCAATACATGTAGGCTCTCCGCAACTTCTCGAACAGTTATATGACGATCCTCTTCAATTATGACTTTGATTTGGTCATCATCAACTTCAGTAGGCCGACCAGAACGTTGCTCATCTTTGAGGGAAAAATCTCCAGAACGGAATTTTTTATACCAATTCCGACACATGCGCTCTGTGAAGCGATTAGCACCATAAACTTCACATATCTTTTTGTGAGCCGCAGCAGCTTGCTTTCTTTACGGAAATAAAATAGTAAAATATGTCGAAAATGGCCGCAAGACAATGCTCTGTGTTTGATGGGACCAGAGTGGCGTGGTGTATTACGAACTGTTAAAACGTGGTGAAACAGTTAATACTGATCGCTACTGGCAACAAATTATCAATTTGAACCATGCATTCATAGAAAAACGTCCAGAATGAGCCCGAAGACACGGTAAAGTGATTCTACAGCACGATAACGCGTCGATCCATATAGCAAAACCAATAGTAGCATCAATAGTAGAATAGTAGAATCAAAGAGGCGTGGTATATTATGAACTGTTGAAATCTGATGAAACAGTTAATACTTATCGCTACCGATAACGAATTATCAATTTGAACCATGCATTGATAGAAAAACGTCCAGAATAGGCTCGAAGACACGTGATTTTACAGCACGATAACGCTTCATCTCATACAGCAAAACCGGTCAAGGAAGCGTTGAAAGCACTTGGATGGGACATCATATCGCACCCGCCGTACTCTCCAGACATTGCCCAGTCCGACTATCACCTTTTCGCATCAATGGGACTCTTACTTACAGAGCAGCACTTCGCTAATTTCGAAGAAGTTAGAAAATGGCTCGATGATTGGTTTTGCTCAAAGGACAAACAAATTTTTTGTGATGGCATCCATAAATTGCCTGAAAGATGGGCAAGATGTGTAGAACCAAATGGCCAATACTTTGAATAAATGAATTTTTCCATTTTCTTGAAAATTATGAACTTTTTTTTACGGAAAATTTGGTAATGACTTTCCGGTACGTCTGGTAATTTTAAACATGTATCTTTTGGTATCTTTTTACATATGCGAACCTTTTCGTCGGTCGTATACTACTTTTCTAGTGAAACGGACATAAGTAAGGGATTGTACCTCCATCTGCGTTTAACACATAGCTTTTGTTTTTTGAAATATAAATGCTTTCACAGAATCTAATCGACCATAATTATACACATTCTTAACCTAATGTAAACAATCCGCTGTTACGTTATGATTATTCTGTAACACATGTTTTGCTAAACTAGATTTCTCAGGTCGACTAAATTTAATGTGCGCTATGTTCTTTTTACCGGGTTTCTATCGATCGTTTCGTCTGACTTATGTATTGCTTATTACAATCTAGACATTTAATTTGTAAATCCCCGATTTCTTAATCCGTGTCTCTGGGTATTTGCCGTGGTTCCAGATACGATACTGTGATTAACTAGCTGCTGATGACAACTTAGTAGTCGACATCGTGGAAAGAGATTAATTGATTAATTTAATCGACCAGTCCCTATTAAAATTGCTTTGCGCAGTATTACTGTATTACTTTGCCCTCCATTTCTCACGAAGTTGTGTTCTCTTCACAGCATTTCCCGCTGTAAAATGCAGCGATGTCCGTTTGTGAATGCGATTTTCCCATTTTGCACGTCATATTCGCCGCACCTACAGTTTATGGGCCTGGCAATAAAGTCCCCTAAACGGTTACATAAAACTGCCGAGATTTTTTGCAATAATCGACCCCCTCGTAATAACGTATATACGGTCGATCATAAACGCCGCTTTATCGACAGCTCATTATATCGTAGGTCGCCAGATCGCGAAAAGATCACGTTTAACGGTCTTTTGTTTCACGACGTCTCCCCGCTAAATAGTCGCGTAAATATTAGGCATCGTGGAGGGACAAAACGACGATACGGCGGTACGGTGCGTTTAGTTTGTACGTATAACGGGCACTTAACGCGCGTTCATAAGAAAATGCGAATATAGCGTATAAATATCTTTGGTAAATGACGCGAATTTTTATGGTAATGCCACCGTTATATGGGACAGTGAGATATGGAGAAAAAAGTAAAAAAACTTCTTAAAAAAATGTCCAAGCGACTAGGATTTGTTTTTAGTTTTATTACCAGTTTTAACCGTAAAAAAAAGGAAAGGTTCGTGATATATTAGGCAATTTATATTCATACCACATATAATAGTTTCTCTCGTAAAAAAATTCTAAACTAGTAAATACAGGGTCATTCTTTTAACGTTCTGGAACAATTGAACACAGCTTAATAATTCCTTCACATTTCTTTCATAATATTTTATGTAAAATGAAGAAATTACAAGTTTTATTCTTTCCGGGTTCAGCCGGAAATATATTACAACTTTCTTATTTTAAATCAAACAACACGTCTTTAAAATTTCAATTTGTTTTTTTTTAACCGGCAATGAACTGCGCGTGTAATTTTCATAGCAAGAAAAACGTATTGAAATCATTTTGACGAATCACATCCTATATTTCATTCAGCGAAGAAATAGAATAGGTCCAAGTTTAACAACCACAGAATTTTCTCCCAAATTTGAACCATTCTCAACACCAATTTTTTCTTTATTTCTTTAATATGAATTTAATCACTTGTCATCGATAGTGTTACTGACCTAGACGCGTTTAATGGAATGCGACGACTCTTCAGCTAGTCCGGCTCTATCGACAACGATGGGGGAACGATTGATATACAATCAATTGTCATAAAAATCGGTGAAAGGCACTGTACACGATCAAATGATGTAAATGTCTTCACAACACGTTTAAAGGCCAAGCCAACATACGTGAGTGAATTTTCGACATGTGCCATCGCGATTTAAAATTTTTATTTTCTTTAATGTTTCATCATTGTATGGTATTTATTTTTGTATTGGCCATTACAAGAAAAGTCGAAAGTAAAGCTAACAATATCTGTTGACTGAATAAAATACATAAACAAATCGAATGTACGAGGGAGCGTTTTTATATTCGCGGAATGGGGGACAAGGGGTGGAAATAAAAAAACCAAATTATTTTTCTTTTTCAATATATTCACCTGCAAGACGGATACATTTTTCACATCTTTCAATTAATTTATTTATACCCTCATAAAAAAATGATTTCTCTTTATCTGCAAAATACGCTGAAACTGCCTCCTTGACTTCATCATCGGCAGTAAATTTTTTATCCCGCAGCTCTTTTTTCATTTTCGGAAACAGGTAATAATCACTCGGGGCCAGGTCTGGGCTGTAGGGTGGGTGATTCACAATTTCGAAGCCCACCTTATGCAGGGCAGCTAACGCAACGCGGCTCTTGTGGACGGGCGCGTTGTCGTGCAAAAGCAGAACACCTTTTGTCAATTTTCCCCGTCTTTTCTCTTTAATGGCTTCTTTTAGTCGCCCTAATATTGAAGCGTAATATTATCCGGTTATAGAAACACCTTTATCTTTATAATCAATCAACAATATTCCTTCCGAGTCCCAAAATACCGTTGCCATGAGTTTCCCAGCTGATTGTGGCACTTTAAATTTCTTGGGAGGTGCTGTGCCCTTTTTATGCCACTGCATGGAGTCTTGTTTGGACTCAGGTTCATAATGATGAACCCAAGTTTCGTCTCCAGTAACAATTCCACTCAATACACCATCCTTGTCTTCATTACAGAGGTCCAAAAATGCACGCGAACACTCAACGCGCTGTTGTTTTTGCGGCGGCGTGAGTATTCTTAGCACCCATCTTGCGCTGACCTTAGACATGCCGAGATGATCGTGTAGGATTTTAAAAATTGCTGTATCGGATACTCCAACCATTTCTGCGAGTTGTTTCTTCTTTAGTCGAGCATCTTCGAGTACAATTTGTTCAACTTTTTGGATAAGTGCTGGCGTGGTCAGCTCAATGCTCCTGCCCGGCCTCGGGTCGTCTTCAAGGGATTCCCTTCCTTGTTTAAATAAACTATGCCACTTGTACACCATAGTTTTTCCTGGACAAGAGTCGTCGTAAACCAATGACATCTCATTCATTATGGTCGCGACTGATTTTCCTTGCCTGGTAAGGAACTTTATAACGGCACGATATTCGATTTTTCCATATTTCACTTTTCACCCCTGATTATGTTACTTGGTTGACGATAGCTCAAAGACTAACTGTCTAATAACAATGAAACTTCGTATTTATACTAATCATGAGTCGCTGCACAGGCCACGCCTCCAATGCGCCTACTCACCCCTCTACAACCCGCTCATTCCGCGAATATAAAAACGCTCCCTCGTAGTTATAGTACGATGGCGTATCTCCTCACTTTGGTAGGCCAGTAACAGTATTTCTTAATCAAATTCATACCAGCCGGTGGAATGGAAAAAGTCCAGCAGTTGCTTGACCACCAAGATCACCAGACCTAAATCCCTTAGATTACTTTTTATGGGAAATGCTGAAAAATTTAGATTATCCATGACAACTTGAAAACTGAGAACAACTTAATATTTTTAACTTGAAATTGCTTAGTAACACGTCCTTAAATTGTGGCAATCATGTTATAGGACACCTGATATTTATACATATATAACTACAAGATATAAACTCATTTGGATTTTTAATATTTCTAATCGGAATATATATGTACATTTCTAATGGAAACTATAATATAACAATTGCACACAAAAAACGTTTCGCTATCGTTATGCTGCACTCATTTCAACAAACACTGTTACCTGCGCCGCATACAACGGATAACTGATCTAAAATTGCTTGTGCGTGATATACCCACTCATCAACTTTCCCGTTGTTTTTTGTTCTACATTTGCTCTGAATAAAATTTATTAATCATTACTTACACAAAATTGATTTCGTAATAATATATATTCAATTACGACCATCAAAATAAATGAAAAACTACCGAAATTGCTTCGCTAAAGCTATGACAATCATGTCCCGATATAACGTAAACATTGGTCCTTCGAGCCGGTTCAATGTTACGTTATTCTGGTTTGAATAATTTGTGTGCAGATACGATCAGATGTTTAATTTGTAAATGTAGGTGGCGAAATAAGTATTTAAAGTCCTTAACGTACTCTTTAATGCACTTAAAACAGCAATGATAACGTGTTACTATACTATTTTTTGTAATATCTTCCAAAATTCTTTAAAACACTGATCCGCTGTTGCAATAAGTCCTTGATTCCGGTTACTTTGAAAGAACACTGCTTGTCATTGACGAGGTTAAAAACATTTCCGGCCGCCTGGTATAATTCTCACCCGAAGTTAGGCTGCATAATACTGTTATTCTCCTAAATGTATTTATCAGGGACAGGATAGGTTGGAAAGACGCGCGTGTCTATATAGAACCAGTATCAAGAACCTTTATCCGGGTTTTGGCGGATCCTCAAATCTACCATCTTAATTAGTGAATTTCGGGGGTAGTTTAAACGTGTCACGTCAAGGGTAAATGACACGGCCGACATTGACCCGTGATCCCTCGCTAAGTCCACAGGCAAACACGCGAGGTGCGAGCGCCAGATGCCACCTCCCGGCATTTACATTCCCTTTAAAAGACCGACAAATGAGAAAACGCCAACAAATATTCTTCCTGCCAGGCGACAGACTAAACAACCGCCGTCGAAAAGGTCTGACGTTATTATAGGCAGAGAGCGAGCACTTTATTTTTCTTGGACCGTGTTTCATTATTCTTCTGTTGTCGTTTCGTTCGACCCAGTCAAACGGCGACAATATAACGTGAGTTGTGATATAGAATCGACAATAACACCCGGAGGAATATTCTGCCGCGGCGTCGGATGGAAACGTGTTGCAAAAAAAATATCGCGCTGCTGGTTTTATTCAGGTCTAAGCTCAAGCATTATAAGTACATTTTATGTCCGCAGTTAGTAGGTGAGTACGTCGATGTTGCAAGAGATATACGAGGGAGATTTCGAATGTTTGAAGGCACAGAAAAGACCAGATTTTTTTTATTATTTTTTTATCATAGTCACATAGCGTTGTAATACATGTTACAACGTTTTTAATACCTTCAGTGTTTAAAAATGATACGTGTTAATGGAACTCTCTATTTTGAAAGCTGAACATCATTGAAATAAAACGCATAAATGTCTTAAAGAATTTTATTTTGAAGAGCGCGCTGTTTGGTATGTGGAAGTCCATGTACATACTACTGTGGGCAAAAAATAGTAAGACTTTTTAATTTAAATTTCGCGCGAAAACCCATTCGTCGAAATATTTTTTTTTCTAGGTTGGTATGACTGTCAGTGACATCTGTGCCAAATGTCACATCAAAATAATCATTAGTGTTTAGTATACGCTTGTCTTTCTGAATTACAAAAAGTGCATTCGGCGATTTTTACAATGAGTGAAATTATTTAACAAAGAAGTTCCATTAAATTTTGTGTACGGAATCAAATTTCTGGTGCCGAAACGTTCAGAATGTTGCACAAGGCCTTCGGTGATTATTGTTTGTCGCGAGCAAGTGTTTTTCATTGGTACAAATTATTCAAAGAGGTCGAGAACGCGTTGATGACGAACCACGTCCAGGACGGCCATCAACATCAACTGATGATCAACACGTCAATAGAATCAAGGAATTGGTGCTTGAGAATCGACGATTAACAGTCAGAGACCTTACTGGCATCGTTGGAATATCGGAAGGATCAGTGAAAACCATTTTGAAAGATCATTTGGTCCTAAGAAAAGTGAAAGCACGATTTGTTCCAAAATCACTCAATTTTTTTCGAAAAACAGTGTCGCGTTGACGTCTGTGAAACAATGCTTTCCGACTATCAAGACAAAATGAAAGGCATCATAACTGGAGATGAGATTTGGATCTACGCTTATGACCCGGAAACAGACGATCAATCGGCCGAATATCGTATCAAAGGTGAGCCGAAGCCCAAAAAAACACGTCAAAGCAAGTCAAAAATCAAGGTTATGTTGACAGTTTTCTTCGATTATCTAGGTGTGGTGCACTCCAAATTCCTTCCGACCGGCCAAACTGTCAACAAAGGATAGTATTTGAGTGCTATGCGTCGTTTGCGCAATGCTATTCGTAAAAAGAGGCCAGAATTATGGGCCGACAACTCTTGGTTTTTGCACCACGATAATGCACCGTCGCATACTGCATTAATTCTTCGTGAGTTTTTCGCCAAATTTTCAACCAATATCGTGCCGCAACCACCGTATTTGCCTGATTTAGCTCCGTGTGACTTCTGGCTATTCAGCAAACTCAAACGACCGCTCCGGGGAAACCGTTTTGAGTCAATTGAAGACATTAAACGTGAATCGTTACGCGCATTGAAGGCTATTCCTGAAATTGACTTTAACAACTGTTTCGAGAATTGGAAGAAACGTTGGCACAAGTGTATTGGGGCCAAGGGGGATTACTTTGAGGAAGACGAAATAGATTTGGAAAAATAAATTAAGAATTTAAAAATTATGGACAAAGTCTTACTATTTTTTGCCCGCAGTAGTACATCGCAAAACGAATCTGGCAAGAAATATTGTAGTGCAGACTCACCACTTTTTACAACATCGAAGTAGGTTTTATAATGGTTTTTGAGAACTTACTAATTGATTTATTAAGAAAGAATCCCAATAGGGGTTTCTACACCCCTGTTCCTTTCCACAATTCGTCATAACAATAATTATTCATGCTTAAGTTGACGTTAATTTTTGTCACTTCAAACAAGGCACGCTCTTTCGAATCGTTTCGGTCCTTCTTTTTTTTTCCCGTTTCTTCACGTGTCTGGCTCATGCGGGCGAACACAACACCTACACGACAACAGGAAGCACGCCATCTGCACATCCACACTATAAGCACGAACAATCGCTGTATTCCGGCACATAAATGCCTCTCTCCAAGCACTCGTGGCGTCTTTATGCGTTTATAGGTAAAAATCGCTCTTTAAACCGTGCACCACTTCCCTCAAACGAAGAAAACAATGGACAAATGAAAACGTGGGCGTGGTCAGTGTGATGGCAATGATTCAACAACGAACAGGCTCTTCAGTAATTGGCCAGAGTTTGTGTCGATGGAACTAAAAATATATTTCTAATAATTCCGACACGACGACGATTTGAAATAAGTCATTAGATTAGGTGTGGTTTTGCGGGTTTAATCGTGCATTGTTACTCAATAAATGTCGTGTAATTTAATTCGAGGAAGAATTAATTAATGTACTTTATTACAAATGATTCTACAATATATTTTCAAACAAATACGATACGTGATACTTTTAGATAGGTTTGTAACATTAGTAATAGCGAAAAATAAATTTGAGTCAATTCTTATTAAATAATTATCACATTTAGTATGCCGCAGGGTTCTTATATAGACCCATTACACTTTACCATATCGAATTTCTGTTTTAAACTTGATAAATCATTAAGTGTATGGTGATGCGTGTTTATCACGTACGGGTATGTATGAGTGGTATAAACGATTTAAAGACGGTCGTACGATATAAATGACGACGAACATCCTGGTGCAAAGAAAAATCTGTAGTTACCGAACTTGTGCATGAATTTATCAGAAATGAGCCGAAATCCTCATTGCAATGCGTGGGAATGGAATTAAATATTTGCAAAGATTCAATTCATCGCATTTTGACACAGCATTTTATACCACACAAATTAACTGAATTCAACATTGTACAGACTTGATTAAAGACCCAAAAAAGCACAGAAACTTCAGGTATTCTATTGTAACTGGCGATGAGACGTGATATTTTCAATATGGTCTAGAGACCAAGCGTCAAAGCTCCGAATGGAAGCACCCAAGCGAAGACAGACCGAAAAAAAGCGGTTTGGAGAAATCAAAAGTGAAGACAGTGTTGATTTGCTTTTATGATTCGAAAGGCATAGTGCACAAAGAGTTTGTACCAACTAGTCAAACAGTCAATGCTGCATATTATCTTGATGTTATGAACCTTCTTTTGACGTGTATTCGTCGTGTGTGTCCTCATTATCGTTAAAATGGTAGCTGGCGTTTGTTACATGATAATGCACCATCTCATCACTCGAAACTTATTACTGATTTTTGAACTACAAATGGCATTTTAACCATCAACTATTCAATGTATTCACCGGATTTGGCCCTCTGTAATTTCTATCTATTTTCCAAACTACATTTGTCGATGAAAGCCATTAAAAAGGCGTCGACATCGCTAAAAATGAACTTAAAAATTCATTCAACATTTCAATCGACCGTGTAAAACGTTGCATTGAAGCTGAAGGCGACTACTTTGAATAAAATAGATGAATTTTCCCAAAATAGTAAACTTTCGTTTTTATTTTAAAAAAATTCGGTTTTCTCTGGGACAGACTGTGTAATATGAATAACTGTTATTTTTCGTTTCTAGATTCATAAAATAATGACTTTTTAGCCAGTATTTCTTTTTTACGTATGCAAAAATATGTGAGTCATTGCCATACAGCCTTTATATTTGTTTAATTACGTAACTACTAGATAACAGAGCGTTTCAGTAATTTTTAATGGTGTAATAATTTACCACTCGTAGTTCTTTTAACTGTAATTAGATTAATTCCAATTTCATCTCAATATTGCCCAATAGTCAAATTTATGCAACCCACGTGGGTTAGTTCGAATTACAAGCACATTATTGTCCCAATTTCTAACAGCTTTTATTGTTAAAACTAATTTATATTAACATGATCATCACTTTTAAGGTATGACACAACAGTTGCGGCAACAATGAACGAATTCACTATTATTTTCCAGCTTACTACGGGATAGAGGACCAATTATATACGATGAATATAACGATTATATCATCTGTTTGATGGACAACATGACTAAGTTGATCCTGCAGTCGATGATGACAAAGCTGTGTACGAGGTTTGACGATTTAGTCTTTAAATTAAGCACATGGAAGCTTAATTTCTTTTAATGTCTTTCCACCAAGTGTAGTCAATATTATCGTTTAAAGTTGATTTACTTGGAAGCTTATTTGATGATTTCTAAAGGAATCCGTATATTCTCTATTGGATTAAGGTGTGGAAGTTAATCTCCAGTACTTGTAAATTGACAGTAGCTGTGTAATCTTTATGTTAAGCAACGTTGTGCTAAATGTAAGGGCTTTGGTCTGAATTTATGCCGTACAGTGTAACATCTTCGCTTCCAAAACTCTTTTGTACTACCATTAATTTCTCGTGCAATTTACAAAGAAGATTGGTCAAATATCCGCTGCAACGTAGACCAAAACTATTCTACAGAATAGGTATTCTTTTATTTTTCATGTATGTTCTTCTTTGACTTGTTCAGAAGGACGTCTCAAAACAAACTCTGGCTATTATACCACCATTAAAGTTTTGGAATCAATCTTATCTGCATTTGTGAAGTGTGGGATAACACCTACTTTTCCAACACTCTTTTACACCTTCACTAATTTCTTGTACCTTCTTCAAAGAAGATTTGTCCAAGTCCTTACGCTCTAACATAGGCCCAAACCATTCCACATGATGCATATTTTATTGTGCATAATGTGCATTCTTCTTTGATACGTTCAGAAGGACGACTTCAAACAAACTCTGGTTATACTATCACCATTCGAATTTTGAAATTATTCATATCTGCATTTGTGAAGCGTAGGATAACACCTTCTCTTCCAAAATCCTTTTATACATCCACTGATCTTTTGAAGCTTCTACAAAGATAATTAGTCCAAGTCCGTACGCTCTAACATAGGCCCAAACCATTCCACATGGTGCATATTTTATTGTTCATAATGTGCACTCTTCCTTGATACGTTCAGAAGGACGACTTCAAACAAACTCTGACTATTCTATCACCATTCGAATTTTTAAATCAATCTTATTTGCATTTGTGAAGTGTGGGATAACACCTCCTTTATCAAAACTCTTTTATACCTTCACTAATTTCTTGTACCTTCTTCAAAGAAGATTAGTCCAAGTCCTTACGCTCTACCATAGACCCAAACCATTCCACATGATGCATATTTTATTGTTAATAATGTGCACTCTTCTTTGATACGTTCAGAAGGACGACTTCAAACAAACTGTGGCTATCCTATCACCATTCGAATTTTGTAATCAATCTCATTTGCATTTGTGAAGCGTAGGATAGCACCTTCTCCTCCAAAACTCTTTTATACCGTCTATAAAGTCTCATACCATCTATAATGAATATTGGTCCAAGTTCTTACGTTGTAGCATAGGCCAAAACCTTCCCAGATAATGAAGTATTTTATTGCTCTTAATGTTAGATCTTCTTTGATAAGTTCAGAAGGACGTATCCAAACAATCTCTGGCAGTTCTTTCACCACCTGTACTTTGGTAATGATATTATTACGTAAAAAACAAGGCCAAACTAAAAAAAATAATTTTGCCTTTTATCAATGAATGTTCAACTGAATAATCCTCATATTATTGAGCTCAGTTGTAACGTGACATTTTCTTTCGCCTATACTATTAAATAGATTATCCAGATCTGCTTCTGGGCTTCCGGGCTGGAACCGCGTCACTGGTATAACTGCCGACGTTTCGTACCCACTCGTATGAGACATCTTCAGGATTCAACTACTGCTACTCTGCTTCTATCGCACTGAAACCAGTTTCAGTGCGATAGAAGTAGATAGTATGTACCACAACCGCGGAAGTCTACGTACCAGATCAGATTATCCAGATTTCAATCCAGCTTCCTATAAACGCATTTGGAGTGTTCTCTATGACGCAGTTAATTCTTTTTCTTTCATAATATATGTCTTTATTTCTGTTAAACCAAATACCAGATTCATTGCCTCAAAACGTTCACCATAGCTTAGATTGTTTAAAATTGTAAAAAATCACGAGTTGATTTTGATTTATGTTCAATTTCACAATTTCTTGTAGTTTAAAAGTATTGAAGTACATATTTTTAAATGTCGCTGTTGTTACGAAAAAAGACCAGCCTTCTAATGAAATAGAAACCTAAAAATGGAATTGAAGACATCGTAACAAATTAGTTGCCTAACTTTGTAAAAGTCATCTTGTGGTTCTCATCGTGGTAGGCATGATTATTTTTTAATCTTCGATTCACTGCATCTCTTTAAAGTGCATAAATATATGTTTTTGAAAGTTTTCTGTGTTCCAATTTAATAGCAAGGGACTGCATATTCATGACTTTGAGACGTAAAAATACAAGAAATTTTACAACCGCTATTGTATTTTATGTTAGTTTTCTGTGTGACCAGTGTCATAAAACTACGCAGAATATATGCACTTCCGTCTGTACACAACAGAAGTACATACTATATGTGTACATACAAAGATACTTAGATATGCGTTGCTTTTTATTAGTCAATTAACCACTAAGTGATGCTGACTTTTAGTGACACACTTTGCGTTAATTTCAACAAATAACAACTTGTTTATTCCACAGGCGTTAACTATGATCTTTATTTATAACTATTACATTGTGTTGAAAGAAGTATAGATATACATTAAATAACTTTTTTTTAATTAAAACAAATGCTGGCGTCATGAAATTTATTTTTTCTGCTCAACGTTCACGAAAATTTATGACCTGTTTTCTTTGAATCTTTGAATATAATTGCTAATTTTATGCGTTGTATAAAATATATATATTTTTCTTTTCTTTGCTTTTTTTACTAATGCCGAGAAAGATAACGGTGTTCGAGTTTATGTATGTAGTAAAGTATTATGTCTTCTGAGCTGTGGGAACTGTGTTACATTTATATTTAAAAGGGAAAAGTAAAATTTTTCATACTCAGTGATTATAACTGCGTAAGGTTATAGTTTCTTAAATATATGTTTAATTAAGCTTTTGTATGAGTTGATAATTCTAGTTTTCTTCCTTTGGACTTTTTATTATAATATAGCCAGGTAAAATTGTTTAAACTTCCATTAGAAAAGGCAGTTTTAACTATTAGGTTGGCAACTAAGTACTTTCGATTCTGTAGTATAAATTAAAACACTTTTTTTTTAAACAAAGAATAGTTTTTAATCAATTATATATTTTCCATTTTGCTCAATGACCTTTTGCCATCTTTCTTTCAGCTGCATGATTCCGCGCTCATAAAATTTCTGGTCCTGTATGGGGGATGTGGCATCACTTCCCAGCCAAGCTCCAATTGTTTCCCATGAGTTGCCAAAGACGTGTGAGGCCTTGCATTATCTTGGTGGAAAACTACACCTTTCCGATTTGACAATTCTGGCCGTTTTTCTTTGATTGCTTCATCCAGTTTTATCCAGTTTTTATTAATTGTTGACAGTAAACATCAGAATTGATCGTTTGGTTCCTTGGAAGCAGCTCAAAAAAACACAACACCTTTGTAATCCCACCAAACTGACAGCATGATCTTTTTTGGATGCAATTTAGCTTTCGATGTGGTTTGAGCTGGTTTATCGTGTTTGCTCCATGATCGTTTTCAAACTATGTTACTGTACAGGACCCATTTTTCATCACCAGTGATGATTCTTTTTAAGAAAGGGTCGGTTTCATTTCGTCTAAGGTGCATATCGCAAAAGTTGATTCTTTGTGTTAAATGAATTTCTTTCAATTCGTGAGGTACCCAAATATCAAGCTTCTTAACTAGCCCAAGACATTTTAAATGTTTTTCAATTGTTGTGTGCGGTACATGTAGCCTTTCCGCAACCTTTCGAACAATTATATGACGATCCTCTTCAATTATGACTTTGATTTGGTCATCATCAACTTCAGTAGGCCGACCAGAACGTTGCTCATCTTCGAGGGAAAAATCTCCAGAACGGAATTTTTTATACCAATTCTGATACGTGCGCTCTGTTAAGCAATTAGCACCATAAACTTCACATATCTTTTTGTGAGCCGCAGCAGCTTTCTTTCCTTTACGGAAATAAAATAGTAAAATATGTCGAAAATGTTCGTTTCTGCACTCCATTTAAAATTAACCCACAACTAATAGCTTTAATAAAAATCACGCACTACTTGCTTCTGAAGTTACCTCAATGTGACTAGTATCACGCGACAAACGGTAAAGTACAGCACTAACATACGTTATACAAAAAATAAAGCAACGCTCTCTATCAGTAAAAACCGGAAGTACTTAGTTGCCAACCCAATAGTTAATACATTAGGATGATTCAGCGGAAATTAAAGTTGAGATAAAACAAATGAATTGGGGACATTAACTTCCTTTATTGCTCTTTAACATATTTCTTTTCTACTCACTTGGATCCGTTACTGCAGTGCATTACGTCATGTTTGTAACTATCTTAAAATCCCCAGAATATCACTCTGTTCCAAGTTCTTCATTCAACCAAAACCTCTTTCTAGCAAGGAAAAGTTACGAGTTTAGGATATAAATGAAAAACAATTTAATGTGGTACAACCTGATCCAAAGTTTCGCGGATAATTTAGTTGATGTGAAAAGACACGTAGCTGGTGATGGGTGATTCTGGGAAATTTGATCTTTTGCTAGGCAATCCATGAATATTATTCTTTTCAAATCTTAAACAGGGCCAATATGCGTCTTTGGAAATGGATTCCATTTTTTGGAATTGGTTTCTATATGTGTGATAATGGGTGATTCTAAGGAGTTTGCCCTTTTACCAGGTAGTCTGTGAGAATGTTCCTTTCAAATCCTAAAAAGAACCTATACACGTCGATGAAAATGTCTTGGTTTCCTTTTGGGGAAAATTTCTATGATATAGGTGACGATGGGTCATTCCAGGGAATTGATGATCTATTGCAAAGTAGTCTATGAAAATCGTCTCTTTCAAATTCCAAAAAGATGTAATATACGTCGATGGAAATGCCTTGGCTTCCTTTTCGGGGAAGGTTTGTATAATATATGTGACGATGAGTCATTCCAGGGAATTGTTGATGTTTTGCAAAGTAGTCTATGAAAATTATCTCTTTCAAATCCTAAAAAGAATCAATATACGTCGATGAAAATGTCTTGGTTTCCTTTTGGGAGAAGGTTTCTATGATTTATGTGACTATAGGTCATTCCAGGGAATTAGTGATCTTTTGCAAAGTAGTCTATGAAAATTACTGCTTTAAAATCCTAAAAAAGCCAATATACGTCGATGAAAATGTCTTGGCTTCCTTTTGGGAGTAGGTTTCTATAATATATGTGACGATGAGTCATTCCAGGGAATTGATGATCTTTTGCAAAGTAGTCTATGAAAATCGTCCCTTTCAAATTCCAAAAAAAGCCATTATCCGCCTATGATAATGTCTTGGCTTTCTTTTTGGGGCAATTTTCTCTTTCCACTGTTGAGATTGCCATTTGGGTTCAGGCACATAGTAATGTTTCACCAGCTGTAACAAATCTTTACAAAAAAATCACCGTCATTTTATTAAACATCTTTAAATTATTACGTCATATTCGCATTTGTTCACATTTTTGTTAACAATTGAAGATTCGTGACCACACATTTTGTTTAAAACTTGGACGTGTTCAATTTTACATGTAAAAATGTTATATATCCTTTTATTTGATATCCTCATGATGACACATACATATGTCCAAGATAACAATTCTTTGGTTATTCAAAAGAAAATAAATAATATTGATAGAAAATGATAGGAAGGATCTTGGACCGTCATTGGAAGTTTTTCATTGTCCAAATTGCAAGAGGATTATTTTTTAACTTCGAATATTAATAAAATAAAATCGCAAAATTTTTAACATTACTCAGAATGTTTGGCTGAAACTTTACGCACTTATAATCGCATTAACTATGAAAAATGTATTCTGCGAGAGAACTTTTGGTTTACCTCTACCTTAACCTCAAATTAAAAAGTAAAATCGATCCACCACTAAATTATTCAACTCCTACCATTCACAGCGAAGAAAAGAGGAAGGAATAATTAGATAACAATGCCAGATCAGAGTAATCCATCCGAAAAATTCGCCATTCTTTCTCCGCAACTCGACTCGCATCGCCGCAACGCCCCTTGAAAAGAATTTCTTTGTCCTCGACGTAGGAGAGAAGGAAGTCCGTTCGGCGAAAAAAGAAAAGGAGGAGTGCAGAGAACAAGTACAAGTACAAACGACCGCAGAACAGTGGCAGCCGTCGAAACAAAAAAAAGGTCTTTTTAGAACGCGGAAGTGTGCTGTAGAACAAAGGTAAATTCACACTGAAGACGTCGATCTTGAACCCCTCCTCGCTACGACGTTCATAATGCAAGAAAACGATGATGACGACGTCGGTAAAATGCAAATAATGTGGTGGTGATATATGAAGGACGGCGGCGGAGAGGGACATAAATGACTGCGAAATATAAGGAGGAAGAAGTTAGGTTTGAATATTTGTCTTACGGGCCTTCCACCAAAATAAAGTATTCGAGAAATTTTTAAAATATTTTAAATAATTTTATATTAATTATATATATATAATATTAATATTAATATTAGCAAAACTGAAGCTAATATTTATTTATTTATTATCTAACAGAATTACATATTTCAACAACGGAACAAATATATATTATAACCAGGCAAACACGAAGTAATAAATTGAATGTAACTCTATAACAACTAAAATTCATAATGAAAATAAAGCATATACGAGGGTAGTTTGACAAGTAGTGAGAATAGAAAAGAAAAACGAATTTTTTAAATACAAAATAATTTTATTTTTCAATATATTCTCCTAAAAGAGCAATCCATTTATTCCAACGGTGCTCCAATGCCCTTATGCCATCTCTAAAGTGCGATTCCGGCAGGCTTGCAAAATATTCATTTACGAAGATGATAAGCTCGACGTTAGACGAAAATTTCTTTCCACCTAGTGCCGTTTTCAATTTTGGAAAGGTGGAAGTCGGAAGGGGCTAGATCCGGCGAATAAGGCGCATGCGGTACTAATTGGAAATGCAACTCGTGGATTTTGGATATCGCAACTGTGCTGGTATGCGAGGGAGCGTTGTCTTGGTGAAACAGAATCTTTTTCTTTGCCATTCCTGGCCGTTTAGTACGAATCTCAACATTTAATTTTTTTACAAGTTCTGCATCATATTGTCCGTTTATTGTGGCACCTTTCTGAAGGTAATCAATGAGCGAAATGACCTTTGAATCTCAAAAAATTGATGCCATCACCTTGTTTGTCGATAAAGTGGTTTTCGCTTTCTTTGGAGGTGCAGAACCACGTTCTAACCATTGTTTCGACTGTTGTTTAGTTTCGAGTGTACTGTAGTGTATCCAAGTTTCATCGCAAGTAACAAATCGCCTCCAAAAATCAACCGGATTCCGCTTATAAAGGTCCAAACACTCATTGGAAATGCGCAAACGAGTGAACTTTTGATCGGTCGTAAGCAATCGCGGCACCCATCTTGCAGAAAGCTTGGAAAGGCCCAATTCTTTCGTTAAAATGTGGTGTACGCATTCTGTTGAAATGTTTACCATGTCTGCTATCTCTCTCACTTTGAGTCGTCGATCTTGCGTAATAATATTATGGAATTTTATAATCATTTCATTTGACGTCACGATTTTGGGTGCTCCAGAGCGCGCTTCATCAACGCAGCTTGTTCTACCACGTTTAAATTCATTTACCCATCTACTTATTGTGGCGGATGATGGAGCAGATTCACTTAATGTTTCCCGTAACTCATCTTTTATTTCGGAAGCTTTCGTACCCTTAATTACGAAGTATTTAATCACCGCACGATACTCTGTTTTTTCCATTTTAACAAATCGACGTGTTGCTTCTTTTTCAATCGGCTGTCAAAAATAAACTAATTAACCGATTTATCTAAATATCGGAATGTAAATATATAAATAGACAACCTAAATTGCAGTGCATTTGTTTTACCAATTAGAGCGCCACCTATGTGTCATTCTCACTACTTGTCAAACTATCCTCGTATTTTACAAGCCACGAAAAGTGCAACATAGTTGTGTCAATTACAGATGGGGATACGTGCATTATGTTTGTTTTAGATCTAGGCAATAAAAAAAAAATAGTTCGCTCTCATAAACAAACGCGACGCACAGACAATTGTGAAACTAAAACAATCGACTTTGTTATTCACTAAATCATAGAAATATTGAATTACTGTTTAGTTTACAACTCGTCTCCATAGATGTCGCACCACACGTACACAATAAAGTATCATTCTTGTAACCTCTTGTAACATACGTGCCCACAATTTTAAAATACAAGTACTATAGGTACCACAACAAGGTTTACAGTGTACACGAAAATATATCTGCCGAATTCATGTAGGATGGTCTTTGTAACTTGTTACGTAAACAAAATTTTGGCATTCGAAGCATGTCTGATTCATAACATAGTAGTACAAAAACACATTATTTTCGTGTAGATAAAGTAGTGCGCATAATATAAAGGGTGATTCAAATTTCGCGGTTCTTTTAAAGAATAAATAAAACACATAATTTGCATTCACTTTCAAAAACTTTTTATATACTTATACGTCTATATATAAGAGAGTTTACGGAATATAATGGTCATGAAAGGTTAGCAGGTTCTTAGATCTGAAAATATATTTGCAAGAATCAAGATATGTTAAATTATATAATAATTCTCAAGTCTTTTTCTTGTAATAGAAAAATTCTTTCGGAACGAACAGATATTCCCCAGTGCATGATAACGTAGCGTATACGAAATACAAAGTTGGAGTGGTAAAAGGTTAATAAAGAGTCGGTGTTAGATGACTTTTTAAATTGCCTTAGATCTAAACATGTTAAATTATGTGTGAAATACGAGGGTGGGCTGAAAAATTCAGCGAGGGAAATTTTGATTTGGAAAATGAGCCTCGCGGATATGCGCATAGCACCGTTAATGACGACGGGCTGCGTGTAGAAGTTGAAAGTAATCCGTCGACAACAGTGCGTAGCCTTGCAGAAACATTTCAAGTGTCCATTGCCACCATTAGTCGTCACCTTTCTTCGATTGGCAAAGTGAAGAAACTCGATCGATGGGTGCCGCACCAATTAACGGAAGCCAATAAGCTCTGTCGATTAGAGGTGGCTACCTCTTTGGCTAATCGACAGAAAGTTGAACCGTTTCTTCATCAAGTGGTAACGTGTGACGAAAAGTGAACACTTTATGATAATCGGAGACGGTCAGGACAATGGTTAGATCGAGGTGAAGCACCAAGACAGCATGCACGAGCATCACTTCACCCGCGAACGATTATGGTGACTGTATGGTGGACCAGTAAGGGTATTATTCACTATTCATTTTTGCAACCTGGTGAAACCATCACGGCAGCGTCCTATTGCGCCGAACTGGAAACTATGCATGGAAAATTGAGCCGCTTACAGCCCTCATTGGTCAATAGACATGGACCCATACTTCTTCATGATAATGCAAGACCTCATGTTGCACGACAGACAATCCAAAAACTTTCGGAATTTGGTTACGAAATTCTCCCTCACCCACCTTATTCACCTGACCTTTCGCCAACTGATTTTCATTTTTTCCGAAGGTTTAGACAATCACTTAAAAAAGAGGGACTTCCCTGACCGGGAGTCTGTAATAGCAGTGTTTGAGCAATATGTGAGCCGTCAAAACCTAGATTTCTTTTCAAAGGGAATTTTTCAGCTTCCAGGCCGTTGGCAACAAACTATTGATGTAAATGGAGACTATTTTGCAGAATAAATATTTATATTTTTTTAAATTTAGTCTTTTTTTTATTCCTTACAAAATCGGACATTTCATATGTAACAACTGATATTTAATATAAATACTATTTTTCATCGATGTTTTTATTGCATTTTTTTTCTTCTTAATTTGAATACGTATTTTTGTGTACAGATATTGGTACGCAATTGTTTTCTGTTATCATTATTTCGTCTCATTTTTTATATTAGTTTTACAATAAACTCAATTCATCTTAGAAATTTCGCATCTTCAATCGTGGTGTTAATTAATCCCTTCATATTTGACCTTAAAGAGTTTTTATTTGTTATTTTTTTTTTGAGTCCAACAGAGATCATTTTAACAGAGTCGCGTATTGTGTTCTCTTCAATAAAGATGCAACAATTAAATCTGTAATTTACGACAATTTCTCGTGCTGCAAACTTCATTCACTCCACTCGAATATCGACACAAAAACGCGCTAAAACCAAGAACTTCCGGACGGTTGAATGCGATTCTGAAACAGCCGAGGAGAACACAAAGAAAAAGAAATCGCTCCATTCCCATGCCACTCTAACTCGGCGCACGCTGAATCAGACCAGTCACTAGGTCAGATCTTTTTCTTTGTTTGGAGAGTTGGAAGTTCACCGTGAAACGTTAACCTTTTGCTAGAATATAGTTCGGTTCTAGTATTCCGTTGTCGTACCCAGTGCGTCTTTTATTTCACCGGTTTCCTCGTCCCCTAGTCCGGGTGTCGGTACTTCGCCCGCCGATACGACACGATGGCGGTTCTAGTTCATCCGCTCTAAAGACCCAAGAGCTTCCTTTTGTGGGATTTTGTGCCCTTTGTTTGGATGCGTATATGTTTGAGTGCTCGCGTGGTAATAATCGTACTGGTATTGTACTAGTCCGCGATCTGCACAGATCGTGCCTGGCCGAAGGAGATTCGTGAATCCGTAATTATTACCTGAGCACAGGCAACTTAGTTAATACAATTTTATACATCATGGCAATGTTTTATTAAAGGATCAAAAGAAAAACTACAGTCGAAATTCGCAAAATATTTGTGTGTTGAGTGTTGATTATGTATCGGTTGGAAGGTAGAAAAACGAATAGTTACGAGTTACATTGGCGTAAATATGTAGGAAAACTATTTGATGGGACGTGCATCTCAAGTTGAAACAAACGATGTGATGGATTCAATTTTTTTATTATTTTTGTAACGATTCTGTATTTACCCACTCGTGATACAATTAACAAAGAACAAGAACAAAAAAAATAGTTCACTAAGCGAAATTTCTATGGTTCCATATAATTTTGCAGTTCCTCCATGAAAATGTTTTAAAAAGTTAAAATTACAACTTACCTTTAATTGGTAATTACGTCTTGACGTAAAGACGTATCGGAGGTATTATATTTGTCGATATTGCAATTAAATAAGTGAAATATACATAATATATACAATGGTAGTATGAAAAGTACTCGTGTTTGGAGACAGATGACACTTTGCGTCAAAATCTGCCTTACCGACTCTGGATATTATTCTCTAGCTGAAGCCTGTCAAAATTTCTGGTAGATCCATAGAACAGTGTTGTTTTGAAGACTGTCGAAAATAAGTTTATGTATTTGTGGAGTCATGGAAAAACCGGTCAGTGATTTTCCTTTTTTTGGATAGAAAAACGTGTGCAGAAATCAAAGAGAAGTTAGATGCAGTTTATAAGGACTACTTTCAATGATTCCGACATTATTACGTTGTACACTAAAACAGAAATAAAGCGAAAACTGCTCTCACCGATCTGACGCGATGTACTAGATTCACTGTGTGAATTAACTAGGTTAACATGACTCCCAGCGACTTCGATGCGCCTCCAATACTTCGTAACTTTGTAAATAACCTTAGAAATGTAGATAATGCAAATATTTTGTAATCGATTTTTATTTCACGCGTTCATCAATTGCTATTTATTACGTAGCAATATCTAATATTATATTAGTTACTGATATATGGATAATAACATATAGGAGGTGTTTATTTTAACATTGGTCGAGTTACATACAACTTACGTTTAGAAAGCGATACAATAAATACTACAACTGTACTCACAGAGCTATCGATTTTGCTCACAGAGCTGAGCCGATGTACTAAATTGACTCTGTGAATTAACTAGGAAAGCGATACAACAAATACTACAGCTGTACTCACAGAGCTATCGATTTGGCTCACAGAGCTGAGCCGATATACTAAATTCACTCTGTGAATTAACTAGGTGCACATGTCCTAACTTCCGACGTCTCTAAGCGGCGCAAAAAATAGTCAGTTCTACCGATGAAGATATGAAACGATATCTTTTTAAATCTGAGGCTACGTTTAACACCCCGCAGCCGCGAAGAATCGTGTATATAGACGCAAATAATGTTTATTTTTATTGCGTGATGTTTTGTTGAACTTCTTTGTTAAAACTATAATTCAATTTGTATCTAATAATTGTAATTACCATAACTACGTTAGCATTCACTTGTTTAATTCATGATTTCAAATACTGTAAACTAAATATTTCTAAATTATAGGTATTAGACAGAGTCGGCACCATACTAGTCGATAAAAACAATCATTTGGCGAGTTGAAACATTACTCTGCACCGTTTCAGACCAAACAACAAACCCTAATTGAAAACTAGCATGTGTAATTTACTCGAAACCGAGCACTATCGGGACCCTTTCTTCTCTCTGCTCGTTCTTAACCGAACAGTCGTGCTTTCATCGTTTTATCTGAACTACATCGACAAAGAACCACCTATGACGTGACCCCTCAACAACAACGGCGATCACGTTAACGTTTCCAAGAGTATTTTGCGGCCGGTTCGTAAATGCTACAAAAACAGACGAAAACAAATAGCGGGGCACACGAAACAAAGGAAACTGAACACAGCAACGATAATGGGTGGTTAAAGAGGTAACGAACGCGAAGTTCCTTTTAAACGTTGGACCTCTCTCATCTCTTCCCGGCGCTATTTGTTTTCGATTTGGCGAAACGAAAGTAGGTGATGAACCGTTAGTTTGTGAACACCGGAGCCACGCGAACGTTAAAAATCGGGAAAAAATGCACGAGATGCGAAAGAAGGAGTGGAAATGAGGAAGCACACATACACACACAGCGATTGCTGTTGCATTTATGCGTCGTTTGGTTATTTGACATTTGTAGCGGATCTTAGATCGTGAAAACGAGTTCGTTCTGGTGTAGATGCGGTGCTTAAATTGTCACGACGTTTCGGTTTAATGGAGAAACTGTAATGGTTTGTTATAGTGTACTTCTCTGTGTATTTGTGACTTCGTTTTTTTAGAATTATTTACTCTTTTATTAGCGTGTAGGTGAAGAGAATGTGCATAATTAAATAATGCGTGAAATCATTTGCACTTCAACTCAGAAATAGAGACGTTGCTCGAGGTGAAGTTTACTAAAGACAAGTCAAGTCAGTCAGCCACCAAAGCTTTTGTACATCCCTTGAATGTTTTATCAAATATGTTCATTTCGAAACCATGAAACTATACAATGTGTTCAACATTAAAACGTAGTAAGTATTTTGTTTAATAACAAACTCGTTGAAAGTTCTTCAAAGAATTTAATTTTCTTTTACTTTTAACCTAAAATTAACTTTGTAACTGTGGTGAAAATATATCCAGAAAAATGTTGAAATTAGAGTTCAGGTTCAAGAGTTTAAATAGTTTTAGTCTACAAACGTCACTTTCATTGTATGTCAAATTGTTTTCCAAACAATTTGATCTTGTAATCTATTCATTGTACGAAGTTGAATCAATAATTAGTAAACATACAAGAAAACACAAACTCTCTTCTTGTAATTTATTACATTTACTCCACCTCTTTTTAATCTTTAACAAAAGTAAACTTTATCAACTTTATTACCTGCTTATTCAACTCAAATTTCGACACCGTTCGACAAATTCTTTTGCCTGACCTAATTCCCAACTAAAAAACTTATGTGGCTGTCAAGATTTGAATTGAATGAAAAGGTAAAAAAGTCATAAGGTACCAAATCAGACGAATGAGCTGGATGCAAAATCAGTTCTAAATGAAGTGTTGTCATTTAAACAATCGAAGTGTTCTTCAAGAAGAAAAAGCGTTGTCTCTTCTTTAAATGGAATTTTTTGTTAATGATACAATAAAGTTGCGAGACGCACTAACCAATTGCAACCGGAACTTATTATCTATTACCTGTAGCCGCTCAACACATTAGAACAACAACCAGAACCCCGAGCATACGATAAAAAAAATAAAGACACCTGTCCTTAACTTTTTGAAGAGAATCGATGAAAAGAATCTCAGTGTTGTCCCAAAAGACAGCAGCCATAAACTTTCCGACAGAATGCGTGGCGTGCATGCACTCAGTGTGTGTTTAGCTTTCGACGGTGTAAGTTTGGTACGAACTTTGTTTCTGTGCAGGTTTATGCCTTGGTTTCAGTCGCAACACTGTGTTATTAATTATCTGCTGATGATGATAACTTAGTTGTGGAAATACATATATAGAATACGAAAATTATTGTGGAAAGGGGTTATAGTAACCTTAATTGATTAAGTTAAAAACAAACTTTCTTGCTATCGAAATAAACGTGAATTTAGCCAATTATTTTGGATGATTGTCAAGTTGTTTGGATTTTGTCCTTTCGTGGGGCTTTAACTTTTTGTTTAAGTATTATTATTTCTTCTTTTATTTGAAGCTGTTTTATTAATTGGTTTCTTTATTTTGACTTCAGAGTTAGGATCGCGTCTTGGATACTTCTGCTGCCAACATTTCGTCTTCATTTACATGAAACATCTTCAGGGCTTAATTAATTATGTCTTTGGGGTTTTCCTCTTTTTCAAATTATTTATTTTTTCTCTTAACCTGCAATACATTAATTTCATATATATATATATATATATATATTTGTAAATAAATTTATTAAATAGAAATTCGTTTGGAATTGAATTTGATGGAGCCTGTGGTTGATTAACTTAATCACTAAGGTTGATATATAACCCCTTTCCATATTAATTTTTGTAATTCTGTATACGCATTTCGACAATTAAGTTGTCATCATCAGCAGATTAACCGCAAAGTGTCGCACCTGGTAAACCACGGCGAAAAATACCTGTACGAAAACAAACTCCGTACGCGATCCGCACCGCTGAGAACCAAAATGTACACTCTGGTTCTCAGCAATTGTCTGCTGATGATGACAACTTAGTTGTCGAAATGCGTGTACAGAATTACCAAAGTTAATGTGGAAAGGGGTTACATATCAACCTTAGTGATTAAGAAATTCGTTTGATACAAAATTTATTAAAATAATGGAATCCACTTTAAAATAAAGCGTAAAAAAGTGAAACCTTCGGATAAGAGATGAAAGGGAGACTACATTGCATCTACTTTTCCGCAACATATTGTTAAATGAAAATTTGTTTCGTTTTTGTGAACATATAACTTCCATTTCAATTCGAATTTTCTCTCGTTTCAGATCCTGGAAGGCGTATACTCTCCAATGTCACTTTGTAACATCGAACAATGCAAAATTAATCGCCCATCCACGTTCTCCCATAATTACATAGAACGAAGAACTTTCGGTACGAAATCTGAAGACGTTAAAATGAAGCCAGGGGCCTTGACGATTACACGAGAAGTAGGCGCCGGGACCGTGGTAGAACAGCGAAAGGGAAAGAGGCGCTTTTGTCAAGCTTGAAATTTTGCCCCATCCGTACTTTAGAAACAGGGTGAGCAAAGTTTCAGGTGTGTAAAAACGCTATCTATTTCAACACCGTCAGCTGTTTCCAGACACCAACGCCATCTCTGCAAATATTACGGGTGGTAATTTTTATTTATTTTTTTTCCCTTTTTCTTTTATCATATGGAAAACTCGAACTAACAGAACTTTTCCCCGAGAGCATCGAGAAACAATCGAGCTGTAATCCCCCAGAGGATGGATGGATGCTTATTCCCGTACATCGTTCTGTACGCTACCGCCGCGCGTATATCGGTAATTACAACGGGCCATCTAAAGGGAACGTAGGCCATTCCCAAGACGACCCTTCGCGCGTGAAATCTGGGGAAAACATTGCGCGGAAAACTGAATGTGTGGGCGAAGTTTCTGACGTAGTTTTCTTCTCTGTTTCGCCGTGGTAATCGTACGGAATAGGCACAGGAAACCGGGAAAAAGGTGGTCAGCGAACGGACGATCCTTGAGGGTTAAGTGAATTTGTCGATGGGGTTTACTTGTTGCTACGGGTTTCGGGTCCGATCTTATTTTGCGACCGACTCGGTTTTTTTTCCTTATTTCGTTTGATCTGTTTTTATGAAATGTATAGGCATTGTGAGATTTTTTATATCTCTAAAACAAAATATGAATAAACTTATGTTCAATTAATAATCATTATGCCTCCCTCTCTCGTCCACTGTATTGAACGACAAAGCAAGAGCGCGTCTGCCTCGCACGTCGATAACTAAGTTACCAGAGCGTATAGACAGATGGCACTGCATCACGGCTATTTGCCAATTAAAAGAATGTTAAAAGGAATCATTCTATTATTAATAACACCCTATCTACTACATATGTTACACGCATTGGCCGATCGTCAGGCAGATAATAGGGTGTTATTAATAATAGAATGATTCCTTTTAACATTCTTATGTTCAATTTAAAAAAAAACATGTCAATGTTACTCTATACTATGCTAACATCCCTTGCTATACGTGTATTCTTTTAAATTGAATAGTTTTCTTTTGTAAAACGCCATTACAATTTGATAATGCTTAACTTAAACTAGAAGAAAGTGTACGGTACATTCACATTTGCATCACGAACGCAATTTAGGAACTTTCGCAATAGACAATCATTTCACAGCGAATACTTTTATTACACATTGTTGTTTTGACCAGCTTTCTTTAAACAAACTATTTTATTAAACGTAAGAAAAATTCGTAATATGACATCTCAACTTTTTTTTGACTAATTCCAAAGATTACTTACGCTGCTTACAATGCATTCACATGTTTTTTTTTAAATTGGACATAACGGGTGTCTATTAAAATTTAGAATATATCATAAATATATGCTTGCTTGATTGTGTGTCGCACGAATTGCTTCTCCAAAAATTTGAGCACTGTGGCTTTCATGGGAACGCGTTGAGACTCTCAAAGTCATACTTGTGTGATCGCAGACAACAAATATCATACGGTTCATCTGCGAGTGGGGAAGAGGTATACATGGCGTTCCCCAAGATCTATTCTGGGACCTTTATTGTTCGTAGTCTACCATATATAGACGATTTACCCTATATTCTTGGTGTCAGGGTTATATTGTTTCTGGATGATACAACTTTTCTAGTGAGGCTCCGAAATGTGAAATTCGTTTCCCCGTTATTTTCCAAACTAATACTCTATCTACGTTTACGGTCGTAAATTACAGAAGCATATAGGCAATCAATCCCGAAGCCAGAATAAAAAATATACACACGAATGAGTTAAAATATACAAGGTTTTCCAATAGGAGTGATATGATTTCTTTAAAAAAAAAACACTTATTGTTAAGAAAATTCAAAAGTTTTTTATTTAATGTGAAGTACAATCGATACAATTAAGTTCTAAATAAAACGTCATTCAAATGACCTCCACGACTTCTTCTGCAGGAACGAATTCGATGAACCCAATTTTCGAGCACTTTTTCCACTAAATCTAGTCGTATGTCATGAATGGCAATGGTTCAATATTGACTTGTAAAGCTTGAAGAGAGTCTGGTTTATTTCAATAGATAAATGACATCAAATAACCCCACAAGAAATAGTCTAATGGTATTAAATCACAACATCTTGGAGGCCATTCAATATCACAGTTTCTTGAAATAATCGAATCTCCAAACTTTTCTCGCAATAATTCTATTGTTGCATTTGCTGTGTGGCACGTAGCCCCGTCTTGTTGGAACCAAATGTTCAAGATCAACTTCTTCCAATGTCGGCCATAAAAAGTTGGTTATCATCAATCTATACCGCTGTCCATTGACAGTAACGGTGTTACCAGCTTCATTTTGAAAGAAATACGGACCGATGATTCCACCATACCAAAAACCACACCAAACTGTCAATTTAGGTGAATGTAATGGTTTTTCATAAATAATTTGTGAATTTTCTTCGCACCAAAATCTACAGTTTTGTTTATTTACCACACCATCCAGATGAAAGTGAGCCTCATCAGAGAAGATGATTTTCTTAAAAAAATCGTTATCGTTTTCAAATTGTTCCAAGGCAAAATCAGCAAATTCACGACATTTACGGTGGTCCAATGGCTTCAGTTCTTGAGTGAGAACAATTTTATAGGGATGCAAACCCAAATCCTTTCTCAAAATCCGCCTGATTGTGGTTTGAGACAGTCACAATTGTTGAGAACGTCTTGGAATCGACAAATTACGGTCTTCAGTAACACTTGCCTGAACGGCAGCAATATTTGCATTACTTCGAGCGGTTCTTTGTCTTATTGGCACTTGAAAATTATGTAAAGAAAATTTAACCTCAAAATTTTTAACAATTCGACGAATAGCGATCACACTTGGACGATTAATACGACCGTAAAATGGCTAAAGCGCACGAAAAGTTGCAATTGGAGAACGATTATTTTGATAATATAACTGAATAATTTGTAAACGTTGTTCTTGCGTATATCTCTCCATGATGAAATTGTAAACACTACTGAATACAATGAAAAACAAATGACAGATCATGACATATTACAAATGGCTGAAATGTCACTTCAAAATCATATCCCTATGGGAAAACCTTATAGTAATCGGTAGGTGTGGTTACTTATTCATAGTTATATAAGTGTTTATTTAATATGCATTGTTATTAGCGATCTAATATATTTTTCCTAATCACTTTTTCGTTATGTTTTACTGCGATTCATGTTTCGTCGTAAACATGGGAAAGTAGTAACGGAATATAAATCATTTTAAAGCAAACACAAAATCCCGTAGGCGTGTAATTGCTTGACTACTAAAATTACTGTCACCGAAACTTAAATGGGGACGTTCTAAATTTATAATGACAATGTCCCATTCAATTATCATCTTCTCTTCTGGGCTGTTATGAAGTAACATTTGTGAATCACGTACTGTTCGTTTTTTTTAAGAAAAAAAAGGAAAAATATTTATTTATTTGTGTCGACCTCTAAATAAATGTTATATACGAGGTGTGATCGTTTAATTCTACAGAAGTGGCTGCATAGTAATCGCTCGTGATATAGTTGTATTACAATTCGTGTTTCAATGTATTCAAACTAATACTAAACGAAATTTCTGTTATTTAGTACCGCTCAGGGTCTCGGTTATTTCGTAAGTACCCCGTAAGTGGCGCTCCTAAGATACCCTATTTAAACCCGAAATAATGTGTAAGAAAAAACATGGAATGGGCCATAAAAAATTCGCTTTCCTTATCACAAGTCATTCTTTTAAACCAGTCACGTAATTCACGACAATTTAAACCAATTGGGGTTTTAAGTTTTGCTTTTGCTATACGTCAGGTCTAGTTTCAAACTCCAACTTTGTTGAAGAGAAGTTTCGATCGCATAAAGAACTTGGGATCTTAAGAAAAATCATTACAAACGGCAGAATAGCATTTTTAAATTGCTAAGACAAGTGAGTTGAAAATGGAATATATTAAAAATAATAAAAAACTTGAAGGCCTAAAGGAATTGTTTCATCCCATCTCATGTTCTCTCTAACCATTCTTTTACGAGGGTAGCCGTTTATATTTCGGGAATAGCAAACATAAAAAAAATTGTTTATTATCGAAAATAGTTTTATTGCTTTTTAAAATATTCTCCTTGAAAATCAATGCACTTTTGCATTCGTCTAAACCAATCTGAAAAGCATTGCTGCTACTGTGAAGGCGGTATCTCCAAAATATGAGTTTCGAATGCCTCAACTGCCTCTTCCGGCGTAGAAAACCGTTGACCACGAAGTTTATTCTTCACGTGTGGGAACAAAAAGAAATCACAGGGTGCTAGATCAGGGCTGTACGGCGGATGGCTCATCAATTCAGTGTTTTGCCCGGTCAAATATTAATTGTTTGAACCGACCTGTGAGAGCTCGCATTGTCATGGTGGAAAATGATCTGTCGCTTTCGGTTTGTTTTCCTTATTTCTTCAAAAACTTATGGCGAACAAGTAGTTGTGTACCATTCGGGATTGACCGTTCTACAACTCTCTAAAGGCACGGTTGCAACGTGCAATGTGCTTCTAGCGTGAACAACTTTTGTTGGTTTTGGCTCATCTTGGAATACCCACACAGTCGACTGCTGTTTACTATCAGGCTCATACATATAGATCCAAAATTCATCACCCGTGACGACTTTATAAATGTTCTTTGAAGCACCGCCATTGTATTTTTTTGTGCATTTCTTGGCACCAATCGACGCGAGTCCTTTTTTGAGCGGCTGTCAAATTTTGTGGTACCCAACGTGAACATAGCTTCTTAACGGCTAAATGTTAATGCAGGATCTTATGCACTCTAGTGTTACTAATACCTAGAGTTGCCGCGATCTCACGGTATGTCACATGGCGGTCTTGCATTATCATTTGAGACACTGCATTAATGTTTTCCGACACAACATTTGTGGGACGACCTCACGAAATTCACCGTCCAAAGATCGCCGTCCAAGTTTGAATTCACTATGCCAACGATATACTGTAGTTTTCGATGGTGCTTCATCACCATGTAAAGAATTTAGCTCGTCGATGCATTCTTGTTGAGATAATCCACGCCGAAAGTTATGAAAAATAATTGCACGAAAATGTTCGCGAGTTAATTCCATTTTTTCGCTGACAAAATTTTCAAGTTACTGTCGACAATAGAAATAGCGACCGGATAATAACACTGTCAAGGTAAATCTATTGTTAAAAATGACAAACTTCACGATGCAATCATCAGATCGGAGACAACACTAACCATGTTGCCATTTTCCGAAATATAAACGGCTACCCTCGTATTATATTTTTAAAATAAAGATTAGTTAATAAATTTTTTGTTTTTAAACAGACAGAATGTATGTATATACGAGGATGGTGTCGTAAATACTTGCGATAAGAAATACAACGCAATTGTTTTAGATTTATTAAATTTATTACACGATATAATCTTCTCGTAGTTCTAAACACTTAATCCAGTGATGTTACATCTTGTTTAAGTCAGAAAAAGAATAAGATTTGTCGAACTCTGCAAAATAGGTCTCTGTTTCCACAATGACCTCTTCATTTAATGTGAACCGTTTAGTTTAACAATATTACATTTTGTTTAAGCCATTCAAATAATAAGATTTGTCGAACTGTGTAAAATGGCTCTCTGTTTCCGCAAAAACCTCTTCATTTGACGAGAACCGTTTTCCGCAAAGTCATTTTTTCATGTTTAGAAACCGCTGGTCTTGTCCATATTCCACAAAATCATAAACTTGCTTAAAACAGATCTCGAAACAACACTACTCGATGAACCTTTTCGAAATTTTGACAGACGACAACTAAAGAATAGTTACCCACAGTCGGTAATGCAGATTTTGACACAAAATGTCATCTGTCTCCAAACACGGACATTTCTAATTCCATTTTAGTATGCAATAGTTGGTAGAAGATATACTGATTGGATATTATGCTTATATGAAACATGACCTAAAACTTTGCCGGTTATTTTATTTACTATACAATAAGTTTGGCTAAAACTAAGGGTGAGCAAATAAATATGACCGGTAGTGTACTTTCAAATTTTATTGGCTCCTATTGCGAACATCTATATAATTACTCCAGTAATAAACTCAGAAACAATCATTGGATATTCCCTTTTATAATTACTTAATTCTCTTTATTGCTAAAGTCATAATACTGCCAATTCAAAACGGAATTACGAATTACCACAAATATACATGTATACATTCTATGCCGTAAGCTTTAACAATCCTCAGCGATTAGAATTTAAGAGAGTTCGGTAAATTAAAAGCCCCCGGTGCCATAACATTAACCTTTCTATATTCTACGTCTAATAAAGGTTCAGTTGTGTTTTCTAACGATTGGTAACGGAGGAAGGAGATTGCAAAATATTTGTGGTGTTTATGAAACCATGTACGTGTTTTTTTCTTTCTTTTTTTTTCGTATAAATAGACACATACGTTCTGTATGATTAATTTCCGGCTGTTTCATTTTTTTTTCTGGGACATTGTGCGTAAGTTTTGTTGGTTTACATTCACGTCCTGGTTGTGTGTTTAATAATTTTATTTAGTAGTGTTTACGTGCACAGTGTACTGTATAAAATAGGCCTGGAAATTGGTGGTGTTTATTTTGTTTTACTTTTTATAGATGCCGCGAACTTAATGCAGGCTACCACAAGCTACGTTATGCTTCCAAAAAAGAAATAACAAAAATGATGCTTACGAAATTAACTCGAACTGGTTTTTATTTATTACAAGTCCTCCGTAACTAATTCATTGAAATTAACAACGAATCTCATTGAACGATATTTATAAATAGTTAAAAGCAATAAAATACATATACAGTCAGTCAAGAAGCATTTTGTATACCAAATGAATATTGAAAATCATCAAAACATCCTGAAGTTGAATTTGCTGGAGCCTGTGGTTGATTAACTTAATCACTAAGGTTGATATAAAGGGTTTTCCAATAAGGACTTGATAACTTTTTTTCAAAATAAAATGCAGACCATTTGAGATATTTCAAAAACTTTATTATCGGGTCGAAGTACAATCAAAACATTTATGAATGGAACTCGACTTCGTTCATATGGCCACCGTGGGCACGTTTGCAGCGGTCGATTCGTTGGACCCAATTTTCGATGACTCGGCCACACAATTCGGCCGAAACGGCTGTTATTTCGCGTTCAATGTTGGCTCTGAGCTCTTCCAACGTTGTCGGCTTGTTGGCATAGACCAATGACTTGACCTAGCCCCAAAGAAAAAAGTCTAGAGGCGCACGAACGAGGCGGCCAATCGACTGGTCCATTTCTTGAGATAACACGCTCATCAAACTTACTCTTCAATAAATCGATTGTAACGTGTGCTGGGTGGCTTGTGGCACCGTCCTGCTGAAACCACATGTTGTCCAAGTCCATATCTTCCAATTCGGGCCAAAAATAATCGGTCAGTGTCGCACCTGGTAAACCACGGCGAAAAATACCTGTACGAAAACAAACTCCGTACGCAATCCGCACCATTGAGAACCAATATGTACACTGATGTTTTTGTACGGGTATTTTTCGCCGTGGTTTACCAGGTGCGACACTTTACAATTATCTGCTGATGATGACAACTTAGTTGTCGAAATACGTATACAGGATTACAAAAGTTAATGTGGAAAGGGGTTATATATCAACTTTAGTGATTAAATCAAAACATCCAATTGTGATCGTATTTATTTCTATCCAGAAATGTTAAAAACTCTAATAACAATATGAGGTCTATTATTTTTTGAAATTGCTAAATTCTCCTTAAGTTTCGTTGGACAACATCTGCTACTTTTTTGGTAAAGTATTTTAACTAAATTTGCTATAAAA